>CABHPQ010171325.1:0-16172 GCA_902168405.1 Peromyscus aztecus | reverse complement strand
TCCTTCCTTCCTTCCTTCCTTCCTTCCTTCCTTCCTCCCTCCCTCCCTCCCTCCCTCTTTCTTTCTTTCTTTCTTTCTTTCTTTCTTTCTTTCTTTCTTTCTTTCTTTCTTTCTTTCTTTTTTCTTTAACCAGGCTGATTGATCACCAACCAAACTAGCTGACCTTGAGTTCCTGATCCTTCTTCTACTGCCTCCTAAATGCTGGGATTACAGACAGGTGCTGCCCCCACCCTCCACCCCTGCATACTCTTTTTTCTTAATGAAGACAATGGCAATTAAATCCTGAGGTGATCTTGGCCCTTGGGGGTTATCATGAGTCTCTAAACTTGCTGGGAGTGTAGGTCAGTGGGAGGGAGCAAAGCCTCACCCTACTGGAAAGGCCCAGTGGGAATGAATGATGGGTGTGAGGAAGATTTGTTACAGAGAAGACAGAGGGCAGGTGTCCTGGGTGGGGAAGAGGACAGTCCTGATTAGGAGACTGAGAATCTAAGTCTTGGGGGCTCAGGGAGAGGTAGCAAAATAGGAGGGACCGGCCAGAGTGAGGCCAGGAGGCTGTCAGGGTACAGAGAACCCTGAGCCCAGGCTGAGCTTTCTGACCTGTGTCCCCTGGGCAACGGGAAGACAGGGAGGGAATGTTGGCTGAGGTTCTCTGGTTATATCAAAGGGCGAAATTACAGCAAACTTGGTTATAGATCAAATTGGCTCTCATTCTGCAGATTGGACAGAGTTTACACTGGAAAAAACAGTCAGTTTTGTAAGATGGGAACAAAGAAACAAAACAATAAAATGCTGATTAGTGAATGCTATTTTTGGTAATGGTTGAACCTGGGACTTCCTTATTATGCTGACTCAAGTGGCCTGGCATCTCCTGTTTTTAGGGACCACGGCTGTTTTGGAAAACGTCTGTTTCAAGAGAGTTTTTTGTGATTTTGCAGTGCATGGCTTGAGTTACTCCATTTTCGGCTGGCCTAGTCTGTTGGGACCTAGTGCAGAAGCCAGTCCAAAAACAATGGCCTCCTATGATTTTTTTAAAGATGTATTTTAAGCCAGGCGTGGTGGCACACACCTTTAGTCAGTCCCAGCACTCTGGAGGCAGAGGCAGGTGGATCTACAGAGCCTGGTCTACAGAGTGAGTTCCAGGATAGCCAGAGAAACGTTGTCTCAAAAAAAATGTATTTTTGTTGTTAATTATGGGTATATGTATGTCTGTAAAGACATTTGTGCCTGTGAGTGGAGGTGCCCTTAGAGGCTGGAAGGTGTCAGATCCCTTGGAGCTGGAGTTACAGGCTATTGTGAGCTGCTTGATGTGGGTGCTGGGAACCTAATTCAGGTCTATGTAAGAGCAGCATGTCCCCCCACCCCTATCCCACAGTGTGTACTCTTAACTGATGAGCATTCTTTCTGGTCCTCTCCTATCATTTTTGGTTAAACAGTTAAAGAGCTGGGCCTGCTGCTGCATACTTGTAATTCCAGCTACTACAGATTTGAGGCAGGAGGATTGCAGTTTCCAGGTCAGCCTGGGGTAACTCAGCAAGACTGTCTTAAATAAAAGTGAAAAATTGGCTGGAGATACAACTGAGTGGTAGAGCGCTTGTCTGATATACACAAAGCTTTGGTTTTGATCCTTAAAAACAAATGTAGTGTGAGCCAGGCAGTGGTGGCTCACACCTTTAATTCCAGCACTTGGGAGGCAGGCAGATTTCTATGAGCTCAAGGCCAGCCTGGTCTACAGAGCGTGTTCCAGGACAGCCAGGGCTACACAGAGAAACCCTGTCTTAAAAAACAAAACAAAACAAAAACAAAAATCCTGTAGCCTAGCAGAGTATTGCACGTCTGTAATCCCCGAAATGAGAAGTCTGAGGCAGGAGGATCACTTGTAAATTGGAGGCCAGCCTGGAAGAGAGAGTCTAGGATTACCACACAGTAAGACACTGTCTCCAAAACAAAACAGGGCTGGAAGAAGGCTCAGTGATTAAGACTCTTACAGAGGACCAGGATTCAGTTCCCAGCACCCACATAGCGGCTCACAATAGTCTGTAACTCCAGTTCTAGGTGATCTGATGCTCTCTTCTGGACGCTGCAGGCATGAGGCACATATGGTGCATATATATAAGTGCAGGCAAAACACTCATGCATGTAAAATTGAACACACACACTACATATACACATGAAGAAAGAAAGAAAGCAAACTCTTCAAAAAAAAAAGCCAAACAGAAACTTGAAATAAATAAATAAATAAATAAGATGCAACCAGAGAAGCAGTCATGAACTGGGCCAAGGGACTGAATTTGCTGACCCTGTTACAGAGGATTAGGAAAAGTTTTAAATTCTTTTGTTTGTTTGTTTAAGATGATGTCTCCATACACTTCCCAGACTGGTCTTGAACTCCCAGGCCCAAGGAAGATGCTGTTTAAATTTCCAAGGATGGAAAGAATAGGCTTGCTCCTGGTCACCCAGCATGAGAGACAATAAAAAACAAAAACAGAATCTCTACATGTAGTCCAGGCTGTCCTGGAACATACTATGTAGACCAGGCTGGTTTAGAACTCATAGAGATCCACCTGCTTCTGCTTCTGGAGTGCTGGGATTAAAGGCCTGCATCACCATGCCCAGTCAACATTTTTTTTTTGTTTTGTTTTTGTTTTTCGAGACAGGGTTTCTCTGTGTCGCTTTGCGCCTTTCCTGGAACTCGCTTTGTAGACCAGGCTGGCCTCGAACTCACAGAGATCCACCTGCCTCTGCCTCCTGAGTGCTGGGATTAAAGGCATGCGCCACCACTGCCCGGCACCAGTCAACATTTTGTATTGACTACTTCTCAGCAAAAATAATTATAATATTGAGTGTGTGTGTGTGTGTGTGTGTGTGTGTTTAAGTCAGAAGACAAATTCAGGTCTTGCTCAAGTCGTATCCACTGTGTGTGTGTTTGCGTGTGTGTTGTCAGGACAACTATGTGGACAGAGGATGACCTCAGGTGTTGATTTTCGCCTTTTACCTTGTTTGAGGCAGGGTCTCTGTTGCTTCCTACTGCATACACCAGTGTCCTGTGAGCTTCTGGGGCTTCTCCTGTCTCCACCTCCCATCTCACTGTAGGAAAACTAGGATTAGCCTGTGCTTATGGGCCCGGATTTCCCTGGGTTCTGAGGATTCAAATTAAGTGTTCATGCTTGCACAGCGAATACTTTACCCATCGAGCCATCTCTCACCCCTCCTTGTCTTTGATGGCTCACATGGGCCTGAGGCCTGCTAATTAGGGATCTGTCTGTTTCTGCCGATCCAGCATTTGGGAATATAGACACACACCAGCAGACTGGCCGGCCACATGGCTCAACAGGTGGAGGCACTTGATGCCAAGGATGATGACCTGAGTTCAATTCCTAAAACCCACATAGTGGGAGGAGAGAATGGACTTCCAAAAATCTTGTTGGGTGTTCTGTTTGGGTTTCTGCTGTTTTTGATGTTTTTCTTTTTTCTTTTTGTTTTGTTTTGTTTTTGTGTTTGAGACAAGATTTCTCTGTGTAACAGCCCTAGCCATTCTAGAACTCACTCTGTAGACCATGCTGGTCTCAAACTCATGAAGATCCACGTGCCTCTGCCTCCTGAATGCTGGGATTAAAGGTGTGCACCACCACTGCCAGGCTTGTTTAGATTTTTGAGACAGGGTTTCATTATGTAGCTCTGGCTGTCCTGGAACTTCCATGTAGACTAAGCTGGCCTTGAACTCACAGAGCTCTCCTTGCTTCTGCATCTAGAGTGCTGGGATTAAAGGCCTGTGCCGCTACCCCTGCCTAGGTAAGGTGATTTGGAAATTTCAGTTTTTCAATTTGGAAATCCTGATGAAATGAGTCTGCTTACTAGGCATCATGACACATACCTGTAATCCCAGCACTTGGTAGTCTAAGGCAAGAATCTCCAGTTAAGGCCAACCTGGGTCTCATAGTTAGACACTGTGTCAGGGAAACAAGCGCTGGACATAGACCATAGTGTGAAGTACGTGTGCAGTGTGTACCTGGGATTGAACCTATGAATGCTAAGCACACACTTGACTACTGAGTTATACCCCAGCCCTACATGACTGATTTATGAGACTTTTGCCTACAGATTGTTTCATGTTAGCTAGCGGGTAAATACTCTGAAGAACTGAAACACTCTGGGTGTGGTGGCACAGGCCTGTAATCCCAGCACTTGGGAGGAAGAGGCAGGAGGGTCAGGAGTTCCAGGTCATCCTCTGCAACACAGTGAGCTGGAATCCAGCCTGGCTTACATAGTGAATTCCAGGCCAGCCTGGGCTACACAGAGACTCTGTCCCAAACATCAACAACAGAACCAACTGTGTATGTGTGAGTGTGTGTGTGTGTGTGTGTGTGTGTGTGTGCACGTGCGCTGAAGATCACACCAAAGGCCCCTGATTGCTAAGCACACTCTGCCACTGAGCTGCTCTCCCAGACTCAAAAGAATCTAAAAAGGTACACAGAGAAACCCTGTCTCGAAAAACCAAAAAAAAAAAAAAAAAAAAGAATCTAAAAAGGAGATAAATTCCCCTAGAATGACTTTTTGAGGCTCTTCTGTTGCAGTCTTTTATGGTTTCTCCCACTTCTTTGTTCCATGTCCCTGGGCCCTTCATTTATTTCTATCCACACTCACTTTTTCTAAGTTTTCCTCTGAGGATGTAGGTCCTTCCCTGGTTGAGTTTATTTGCAAAATAAAATCTCCCAAAACACGTAATATGTAAATGTATTGAGGAAAACAACAAACTCAGATGACTGTTATATATTCTACACAGCTTGTTCCTGGAGAGCTGCATTCAAAGTACCTGAGTGTAGCAAGTAGGATGGTCCAGGCCTGTAACTCCAGCACGTGGGGGTGATGGGAGGGTTTAGGCAAGAGGGTTGCTGTTACAGAGTCCTGGCTTTCAGTGCTTTTTACCCTCGTCCTCTACTCTCCACCTCTTCAGCCCCTGAGCGTCCCTTCCCCCAGCTCTGATTCCTATAAAACCCAGCTGTTTCAATCATTCGGGCTCTTGGCTCCTCTTTGTCCTCTTTTGCCTGCTTGGTCCTCTTTCTCTTGATTATTCTCCCTCTCCTGGTCCCCTCTCTTGCCCCTCTCTCTTCTCTTTGTCTCTCAACCTCCCCCCTCCTCTCACTGGCCGTTCAGTCTGGACCCTTCCAGATGCCGCTGACTGTTCTTTCTCCCATGTCTACAATAGAAACCTTCTCCTCAACCATACCTAGGAGTGGTCATGTTCTCTTTTTCGTTCAGAGTCATCGGCAAGAGCAGCGCAGCAGGTGCTCTTAACCACCAAGTTGTCTTGCCTTTTTTTTTTTTTTTTTTTAAAGACAAGGTCTCCCACTAAACATGAAGCTTGCCGTTTCAGACAGACTAGCGGGCCTGCAAGCTCCTGGGATCTGCCTGACGTTGCCTTGGCAACACTGTGAGCAGAGTTGCCTGACTTTTACATAGGTGCTGGGGATTTGAACTCAGGTCCTCGTGATCACACAGCAAGTGCGCTTGCCCACTGAGCTGTCTCCCCAGCATCTCTCTGTATCATGTACAGTTTTAACTTGGTCTTATTCATCCCCTAAACAATGTGTGATAGTATGTTGTGCCAATATTTAAATTCTACATAAACATTCTGCCATAACTGTATCAAATTGTACTCTGATTCTTGCCAAGGAATAGAATTTCCCATTATCACACTCATCAACTTTTTGGATGAGTCTAGACATTCCATCACTAAAAATCTGAATCATAAGCATCATATTTCAATAACAGCTCCCATTTTTTTCCCTCATTTTTTCATGGATGTGTACATATATATCTTGGAATCAGGTTTCAGTTTAGTTTGGTTGATGTGTGTTTCAGTTGTCTCATGTTTATTGGGAACATGAACCAGACATGGACAATCTTTATGTTCATTCTCATTCTGGTGTTGGTGAAATGTTTTCCAGCCCCAAAAACCTTTCCGTGCACACAAACAATAGACTCCTTTGAGATGTAATGTAACCATGACAGGGTATCACTCCTCCCCCATCCCCTTCCTTCATGGGGACTAGAATGAACTTTCCTCCAGAACATCAACATTTGAATACTCAGTCCTTAGCATTGTTTGGGGAGACTTAGGAGTTGTGGCCTTGCTGGTGGAAGTATGTCACTGAAGGTGGGCTGAGGGTTTTTGTTTGTTTTAAAGATTTTTTTTAAAAAAATTATGTGTGCAGCCGGGCGGCGTCGGCGGTGGTGGCGGTGGCGTCGGCGGCAGCGGCGCACGCCTTTAATCCCAGCACTCGGGAGGCAGAGGCAGGCGGATCTCTGTGAGTTCGAGGCCAGCCTGGGCTACCAAGTGAGTCCCAGAAAAGGCGCAAAGCTACACAGAGAAACCCTGTCTCGAAAAAAAAAAAATTATGTGCGCATGTATGTTTCTGTGTGTGAGAATAAGCAGCTGTAAGTGCAGGTGCTCAATGAGGCCAGAAGAGGGTGTCAGATCCCTTGAAGCTGGAGTTACAGGTGGCTGTGAGTTGCTTGATGTAGGTCTTGGAATCGAACTCAGGTCCTCTGCAAGAGCGGTACAGACTCTCAACCACTGAACCATCTTTCCAGCCTGGGCTTTGGGAGTTTAAAGACTGCCGTTTTGAGTTTGATTTCTGCTTCCTGCCAGAAGTGTGAGATGTGAGCTCTCACGTGTTCCGGTGGCTAAGGCTGTCACCTGCTGCCACAGTTCTTTGCTCTGAGGAACTATTTGTTGTTGTTGTTGTTTTTCAAGACAGGGTTTCTCTGTGCAGCCCTGGCTGTCCTGGAACTCACTCTGTAGACCAGGCTGGCCTCGAACTCACAGAGATCCGCCTGCCTCTGCCTCCCGAGTGCTGGGACTAAAGGCGTGCGCCACCACCGCCCGGCTCTGAGGAACCCTTATCCCTCTGGTAACAGAAGTTCAAATAAACCCTTCCTTTGATAAATTGCCTTGGTTGTGGAATTTATCACCGTAACAGCAAAGTAACTAACACATCCCTACAATTTCATTACTTCCTTAAATTTTCTACCAGTGTCACTAGTTAGAAAATGACAATTCTTATTTGAAATAGATAATATTTATTTATTTTGAGACAAGATCTCACTGTGTAGCCCTCGCTAGCCTGGAACTCACTATGTAGACCAGGTTGGCCTCAAACTCATAGAAATGTGTGCCTCTGCCTCTTTAGTGTTGGGGCTAAAGGTGTATAGCACCATGATTTTGTCTTTTATTTTTGAGGCTTCTATTTAACTCCAGGAAAACCTCCAACAGGAGCCCCTTTGCTTTGATCTGACTGTGTCTCCTAAAACTTATGTTGAAACTCAAGCGCCAAAGCAATAGTACTAAGAAACTGGTTCTTGCCAGGCGGTGGTGGTGCACGCCTTTAATCCCAGCACTTGGGAGGCAGAGGCAGGCAGATCTCTGTGAGTTCAAAGCCAGCCTGGACTACAGAGTGAGTTCCAGGACAGGCTCCAAAAAGCTACACAGAGAAACCCTGTCTCGAAAAACCAAAAAAAAAAAAAAAAAAACATGATGAAAAAAAACTGGTCCTTAGCAAGACAGTGGTGGAGCATGCCTTTGATCCCACCACTTGGGAGGCAGAGGCAGAAGGATCTCTGTGAATTCGAGGCCAACCTGGTCTACAAAGCAAGTTCGAGGCCAGCCAGGACTTTGTTACACAAAGAAACCCTGTCTTAACAACAACAACAACAAAAAAAAAGAAAAGAAAAAAAGAAAAGAAAAAGAAAAAGAAACTGGTCCTTGTCAGCAGTTTTAGTCCCAACACTAGGGAGGTAGAGGCAGGTGGATCTGTGTGAGCTTGAGGCCAGCCTGGTCTACATACTGAGTTCCAAGCCAGCAGGATTGCATAATAAGATCCTGTCTGAAGAGAAGGAAAAGAAATATTTTTATGTGTAGGGGTGTTTTGCCTGCAGGTAGGTCTATACATCATGTGTGTGTGTGGTGCTCTCAGAGGCCTGGAGAGATCACTGGATCCCGAGGAACTAGAGCTGGCTGTGAGTCCCCATGAGGGTGCTGGGAATTGAGCTGGTGTTCTCCAGAAGAGCAGCCAGTGCTTTTAACTGTGAACCATCTCTCTAGCCCTGTTTAATGTTTTAAAGCTGTGGTTATCCACCTATAGGTGGTGACTCCTCTGGGGCGGTCACTGATCAGATATCCTGCATATCAGATATTTCCACCATGATTCATAACAATAGCAAAATGACATTTATGTAGTAACACAGTAATTATATGGTTTGGGGTCACAGCAGCATTAGGAAGGTTGAGAACCACTGTTTCAAAGGAACATACCATTCCCTGAGTCTAGAGTTGGGACTAAATGGGCAACTGCCCTTCTCACTAAAGTGGCTACTGCTGGGGCCTGCTGCCTTGCCCCCCAGTGTCACATCCCAAAGAAATTCTAACCAAAGCAGGTTCAAAAGCTACGGATCCAAACTAAAAGACAGGCTATGGCAGAGGCAGATGCATGTGTGCCCTGGGGTACCCATGCACCCTGGGTGGCCTATAGGACTAGGCATGTATAAATTAACAAAAAGTAGTTTAAAACTTTTTAAAAGATTTATTTATTTACTATGTATACAATGTTCTGCCTGCATGTATGCCTGCATACCAGAAGAGGACATCAGATCTCATTATTGATGGTTGTGAGTCACCATGTGGGTGCTGGGAATTGAACTCAGGACCTCTGGAAGAACAGCCAGATGCTCTTAACCTCTGAGCCATCTCTCCAGCCCAAATTTTTAAATTTTTATTCTTTTCATCTTCTGAGACAGGGTCGCCCTACATGGTCCTGGTTGGTTTAAACCTCACTATACAAACCATGCTGGCCTTGAACTTGTGGGAATCCTCCTGCCCTTGCTTCCCAAGTGCTGAAGTTACAGATGTGTGACATCACTCCTGACACAAAAGGTGGTTTAAATTCTTCCTTCTTAGCATGCTACTCACCAAGGACCAGTCAGTCATTAACCTGGTTCCTACTACAGAGATCCGGGTGTCACTGCCCAGGCCTCTGGGGCATGGGTCACAGGGGTCACGTGACGACAGCAGAAGCAGATGCCTGATCAGTTTTTGGATTATCACCTCACCCATGGCAGGCCCCACATGTGGCTGTATTGAAATGGGCTTTGAATGAGATTGGGCTAGCCTTTGGGCCTCCCTTCCTCGGAGAAGAATTTCTAGGGAGAGCGGTCAAAGCTCCCAGGGGAATAAGGGCTGACAAGCAAAGAGTGTATTAGATGAGTATAATTTTTCAAAGGAAGATAAAACAAATCTGATTGACCCATGTTATTAGCAAACAGGATCTTCTAAAAGATCAAGTGCCCAGTCGGGCAGTGAGTGGTGCACGCCTTTAATCCCAGCACTTGGGAGGCAGAGGCTGGTGGATCTCTGTGAGTTTGAGGCCAGCCTGGTCTACAGAGTGAGTTCCAAGACAGGCTTCAAAACTACACAGAGGAACCCGGTCTCTAAAAAACTGAAAAACAAAAACAAAAACAAAAAAACAAAACCATCAAGTGCCCAGGCTGCAGGTGGGTAGAGCCCAGCGGCAGAGTGCTTGCCTAGAATGTGTGAGTTCTGGGCACTGTGGGGGCAAGGCTCGCAGAATAAGATTAAAAATACAATAAAAAGATGAGAAAAAGTATTAACAATCGAAAAGGTAAGCAAGGAAAACTTTTAAAAGAGTCAAGTAGGGACCAGAGACGTCTCAGTGGGTAAAGGAATTCACCTTCAAGTCTAGAGTTTGATCAAGACAGAGTTTCTTTGTGTAGTTGTGGCTGTCCTGGAACTCACTCTGTAGCCCAGGCTGGCCTCGAACTCAGAGATCCGCCTACCTCTGCCTCCTGAGTGCTGGGGATCAAAGGTGTGCAGCACCACTGCCCGGTGAGAGAACCCACTCTTACCAGTTGTCCTCTGTTCTCCTACATGTGTCTTGGCTGCATACATGTGCAAGTACGCACACGCACACACAAGCACACACACGCATACACAAGCCAACTAGAAAAGCAGTTGCAGCGATGGTTGGGGATGTAGCACTCTATCAGTGATACAGCATTTGCTCAGTATGCAGGAGGCCCTGAGGGACATTATAAATGGCATGATTGAATGTAAATAGCTAAACTAACTGCTAAGATTTAAGCTAGAAGCCATGGTTCATGCCTGTAATCCCAGCACTTGGAGGCTGAGGCAGAAGGGTTGATACAAATTTGAGGCCAGCCTGTCCTGCATAGTAAGTTTGAGACTCACCTGGGAAGTAGTGTGAGACCCTGTCATAAAACACATAATCAAACAATCAGTGAGACGGAAGCCCACATCCTCCATGTGTGTTCCTGAATGCTCAGTTCCAACTGCTCATGCTGGAGATGGAGTCCAGGGCCTTGTGTGTTCAGGTACACACTCTACCACCAAGCTATACCCCAGCTCTGTAGCCAAGGCTGACCTCAAAGCTGCACACGCCTTTAATCCCAACACTCAGAAGGCAGAGACAGGCAGATCTCTGTGAGTTTTTGGACAGCTTGTAGAGTTTTGTAGAATTCTACAGGAGTTCCAGGACAGCCAAGGCTGTTACACAGAGACACTGTTTCAAACAAACAAACAAAACAAACAACAACAACAAATCAAAACTATGATCCCTGTGCCTCAGCCTCCAGATGTGCTATGTTATGCCTGACTCCAGGTGTCCTTGGGTGCAGCCTGCTCTTGTGGCCTCCGAGATAGCAGTGGCTCCAGGAAGATGAGAGCTAGATCTCAAGAATTCTCCCTCCCTAAGGCCCCAGGCACCCCCATGGGCCCTGACTTAACTAGTTCCTGGCTAGTCATCAGGACCTGATGTCCCTCATTCTCCAGACCATCTGGAGAAACTTAGGGCGTAGGATGGTCCTTCAGTTGTACAGGATCTCCATGACCGGAAGGTATTGAAAAGCTGGGGACAGACGCTTTCATTTCATCTGGGACCTGTTTATCTCCAGGACTGGCAATGGAGCATAAGCACAGTGATCCTCACCCCAACTGAACTTCTCTTTTCCCTGAAGAGCCCAGGAGAAGCGGGAGGAGATAAGGATAAAGAGATTTCTCCTTGCAGGCATGCACAGAATTCTGTGGCAAAGTTTATCTCTAGCGTTCTTCCATCTAGCTGTGAAGCTCAGAACCCCAGTCATGCGGGCCCGCCCGCCCGGCTCCTCCACCAGCAAACTGAAACCCATCTTGTCTCAGATCTGCATGACCAGGAAACTTTGTAGCCAAGGGGCTTGTATCAATTTCTCTGCTTTGCCTTAAAGACTTCCCCAGGCTTCCACTTTTTTGAAGGCTGCCATAGCTTACCCAATAGGATGCTCCAGGGTGGGGGTTGGGAAGTTGAGACTAGGATAAGCCTTTAGACCAAGGCTATAGAAAAAAACCCTGTCTCAAAAAGTAAAAACAAACAAAAAGAAAGAAAGAGAGAAAGAAAGAACCAACAACGAAGGAACGAAAGAAAAAAAGAAAGAAAGAAAGGAAGGAAGAAAGAAAGCCTTTAGAAAGGAAGGATAAAATTACAGAACAAAGAAAAAGATGTTACTCAAAAAGCAAGTAGAAATGCTCAAAATTGTATCTTAAAAATAGAGAAGAGGGCCGGGTGGTGGTGGCACACACCTTTAATCCCAGCACTCGGGAGGCAGAGGCAGGCGGATCTCTGTGAGTTCGAGGCCAGCCTGGGCTACCAAGTGAGCTCCAGGAAAGGCACAAAGCTACACGGAGAAACCCTGTCTCAAAAAACCAAAAAAAAAAAAAAAAGCCAGATACCAAACACTACACAGTACATGGTCCCCATCATATAAACATCTGGAATAAGGTCAATGACGTGACTCAGTGGGTAAAGGTGCTTGCCACTCTGTAAGGCAAGACTGATGACCTGGGTTTGATCCTGTGAACCCATGTAAAGGTGGAAGGAGAAAGTCAGCTTCACATTTGTACTCTGATCTCTACATTTAGACTGTGGCATGTGCAGCCTGACACCCCCCAACACACACACACACACACACACACACACACACACACACACGTACACGTACACACGATAAGTAAAATAAAATGGCCTGAATAGGGAAAGCTGTGTAGGCCTCAAAATCATGATCTTACTGCCTCAGCCTCTGGAGTAGCTGGGATTATAAGAGTGCAATAGTGAGATCTGACTCAGGCTAGGCAAATCTAGAGACAGAAAATACATTAGGGGGTTAGGGAGACGGCTCAGTTGGTAAAGTTGTTGGCAGGCGATTTCAAAGATCTAACTTTGATCCCCAGAACCGGTGGGAAAAATCTAAGTGCGGTAGCATGTGAATTTGTAATCCCAGAGCTGCGGAGGTGGAGACAGGTGGATCCCTAAGGCTCTCTGGCCTCTTACTCAGCTACTTGGTGAGCTCCATGTCTGTGAGAGACTGTGTCTCAGAACAACAAGGTGAGGCTGGGGTTGGAGAGATGACTCAGCAGTTAGGAGCACTTGCTGCACTTCCAGAGGACCTGGGTTCAAAGCCCAGCACCCACATGGCAGTTCACAACACCTCCCCCAAACCCAGGGGATCTGATACCCTCTTCTAGCCTCCCACACACATAACATAACATAAATAAATATTAATATAAAAAAAGGTGGATGGTGCCCGAGGGTGACACCTGAGGTTGACACACACTGTGCACGTGTGCAAACATGTGTCCACCCACACCCACACTGAACAGAAGGAACGCGCCTGTGTGATGACTGAGCAGATAAAAACACTTGTCCCTGAACCTGATGGTCTCAGTCTGATCCCAAGAACACACACGGCGGAAGGAGAGAACCAGCTCCTGGAAGTTGTCTTCCGACCTCCACATGAGCACCACAGTGTATGAGTGCTTCCCCAAAGTGAGTTCATGCCCGTGTGCATTCACATGCCCACACACATACACACAAGAAAGAGGGGCTAGAGAGATGGCTCAGAGGTTGAGAGCACTGACTGCTCTTCCAGAGGTCCTGAGTTCAATTCCCAGCACCCACATGGTGGCTCACAACCATCTATAATGAGATAATGAGATCTGGTGCCCTCTTCTGGCATGGAGACAGAACACTGTATACATAATAAATAAATCTTAAAAAGAATTTCTAAAAAAAAAAAAAAGAAAGAAAGAAAAAATTTATTGTGGTTGTTTAGGCTTGGGGTAAGGAGAATAGAGAGTCAGGAGTGATGGCTACAGGGACAAGGTCTTTCTTTTTCTTTCCCTTGTTTTTGAGAGAGAGTCTTTCCCAGCCCTGACTATCCTTCAACTTGTTTGTTTTTTGAGACAGGGTTTCAATGTGTAGCTCTGGCTGTCCTGGAACTCACTCTGTAGACCAGGCTGGCCTCGAACTCACAGAGATCCACCTGCCTCTGCCTCCCGAGTGCTGGGATTACAATAAAAACTACACAGAGAAACCCTGTCTCGGAAAAAAGAATGCAGGTGCCCATGGCGGCCAGGGCATCATGTCTCCCTGGAGCTGAAGTTGTAGGGATGATTTGTGAGTCCCCTGAAATGGGTGCTGGGAATCAAACTCAGGTCCTCTGCGAGATTATTATGTGCTCTTAACTGCTGAGCAATCTCTCCGGCCTTTGCTGGTGTCTTTGTATCGAATTATACACTTTAAATAAACGAATTAAAAGTGATAAGTGAGGACAGCTAGATTAAGACGCCTGCAAATTGTCTTTTGCCCTCAGCAGTGCACTCTGGTCACTTCCACCCTCCACGGAAGTGCAATAAAATCATAAAGATGATATGTGAACTGGGTGTTGTGGTATACATCTGTAATCCTAGTTCTTGGGAGGGTGAGGAAGGAGGATTACAAACCGGAGGCCAGCCGGGCTCCGTAAGGAGAAACTGCCTCAAATCAAAGTCAGGAATTCAAGGCTAGCTTGGGCAGGATGAGGTCTTTAAAAATCAAAACCAAACAAAACAAAAAAACTAGAGAGGGGCTTGTGAGATGGCTCATGGGTAAAGGTGCTTGTTGCCAGGCATGATGACTTTTATTCCAGAATCCACATGGTGGAACTGACTCCACATTCCTGCCACAGCACGCATGCCACCGCACATACACCATGTACATACAGATGCACATCATAAACAGTCATACTTTTTTTGTCCCCCCCCCCCCCCCCGGAGCTGAGGACCGAACCCAGGGCCTTGCACTTGCTAGGCAAGTGCTCTACCACTGAGCTAAATCCCCAACCCCTTCTTTTGGTTTTTGGGTTTTCTTTGGAGACAGGGTTTCTGTGTGTAGCCCTGGCTGTCCTGGAATGCACTCTGTAGACCAGGCTGGCCTCAAACTCACAGAGATCTATTTGCCTCTGCCTCGGGAACTGTAGGAATTAAAGGTGTGCACCACTACTGCCTGGCACTTTTATTTTTTTTTTCTATGATAAAATTTTTTTAAATAGCTAGTCTTTTTTTTTGGTGTGTATATGCATGTCTGTGTTCTGGTGCATGTGTGTGTGCATGTGAATGTCAGAGGACAACCACGGGCGGTGTTATTCAGGCAGGGTCTGCTTCATTTTGAGACGGTGTTTCTCATTGGCCTGAAGTTCATCAAGTAGGCTAGCTGACTAACCAGGGAGTTCCAAAGGAAACCCCCCACCCCAGCCGCCCCACCCCCGTTTCTTCCTCTCAGCACTGGTGTTACAAATATGGCCCCCATGCCCAGCTTTTGCACCTATGGGTTGTGGAGATGAACTCAGGTCCTCACGGTACTTTACTCACTGACCCTCAAGCTCTCTTGTCTGTTCTTGGGCATGTGGTCTCGGCATATAATACAATTCCCACATATTCATAATGCAAATCTGACAATTTCCAGTTCATGGGCAATCTGGATTCCTTTGGATGCCCTTCTATTTCCTCTGCTTTAGATGATTTCAAAGCTGATCCCAGACATTACACTGCTGTAGCCTAGTTAGGAACTTGTTTCAATAGTTTTTGCTGGTTTGTTAGTTTTCAATGACAGGGCCTCTTGCTGGGCTGGTGGTGCATGCCTTTAATCCCAGCACTCAAGGAGGCAGAGGCAGGTGGATCTCTGAGTTTGAGCCCAGCCTGGTCTACAGAGAAAGTTACAGGACAGTTAGGGCTGCATAGAGAAACACTAGTCTCAGGAAAAAAAAAAAAAAAAAGAGGAGGGGGGCTGCTGGAGAGATGGCTCAGTGGTTAAGAGCGCTGGCTGCTCTTCCAGAGGATGTGGGTTCAATTCCCAGCAGCTTGCAGCTGTCTGCAATTCCACTTCCAGGGGATCTGGCACCCACCCTCACACAGACATACATACAGGCAAAACACCAAAGCACATAAAAAATAAATAAATCTTAAAAAAAAAAAAAAAGACAGGGACTCTATTATGTATCTCTGGCTGTCCTGGAACTAACTCTGTAGACCAAGCTGGCTTTGAACTTACAGAGATCCACCTGCCTCTGTCTCCAGAGCTCTGGATGAAAGGCGAGCACTGCCATACCTGTTAGTTTCAGTGTTTTGACAATGGAGCTGTAAAAAGACTGCTTTAATGATTAAGGAATACATTGTAATAAAAACCAAGCAAAAGTCGATGTTACATTGTTTTCCTTCAAGGTATTTTCTAGCAAGGCTGATGGTTGACACTCATAATTGCAGCACTTGGGAGGCAGAAGTAAGAAAATTAGTGCCCGTCAAAGCTAGCCTAGTCCACATAGTGAGTTCCAGGCAAACCAGGGATATCATCATGAAACTGTCTCAAAAACGCAATAAACAAGCAGGACCAATCTCCTCACCATGAAGCAAAACAAAAACCTAAGTAACCAAAGCACAGCAAAAACAAATTAAACGCCAAACATAAAGGAACCCCACACCTCTCTCCCTCTCAGTTGTCTATCACGAAAATCCTCCCCCGGAAGTACTTTAAATGGGAGGCTTCCCTGTCAGTTCCTCACTTGGCTTTCCTAGACCTTGGCTCAGTAATTCTCACGTCCTCCTTAGCTTTCTGATTCTATCAAACAGAGCTTTTTATGTGTCTCCTGTAGCAGGCTTTCTTTTGGATCACCAACCAGCTTTCAAATTATGACATGGAGACTTAGTATTAGTTATGAATGCATGGCCTTATCTTATGCTTGTCCCACTAGCTCTTTTAAATTAACCTGTTTCTCCTCATCTACGTGTTGCCTCAGGG
>CABHPQ010171324.1:36465-47153 GCA_902168405.1 Peromyscus aztecus | reverse complement strand
GGACACCCGCCTCAGGAATGAAGTGGTCTGGGAAGTTGCTCAAGGGCTGGTGGACACGGCTAAAGTCCCAGACTCAGTATACAGAACCACAGCTAAAGCTGCACACTGTGACCTATAGGGGTGCCCTGGATGGACTGCTTTTTAGAACCTTGTGGGTGCTCAGCCATCCCCTGCAGGTCTTCCCTAGGTAGGGCCTCTGGAAGGGGCTATGTTCCTACAGATTGGGTATGGGAAGTCATTCAGAAAAGCCTTTGCCTCCTTGGACTCTTGCGTTGTGATGCTCTCCACCCATCTTGTGCAGATACTATGGTTCCCATGGGAAGAAGCCTGGCCTTGAGTCTGACACCACCCGCCTCTCGATGGCTTTCCTGGATCCAGCACTTGTGAAAGACTGTGATTCTGGGCTAACCCTCCTACCTCCTAGTCTCCATGTTCTCAGTACAAACCACGGTGGTAGCCAGATGACATGTGTGGATGACCTCTGCCTCAGGACCAGGGTTGGGCTTATAGGGCATTTGCTATTCTCCACCAGCCTGTATCTCCAGAGAGCCATGGTGTGCAGCACATGGACAGCAGAGGCTCATGGCCTTGCTTTGTATATAGAGTCAGACTCTCCCTCTCCCTGCTCATCATTGCCTCTGTCTGTGCCAGAAAGAGGCTCCGAGGTGGGTAGGAATGTACGGGTCAGGGTTAGGTTAGAGGGAGGATGCACCCCAGTCTATGATGTTTTCAGCACCATGGACAGGACCAGGCACTCAGCAGTTCATACATGGTTGAGTTCATGACCAATGGATAGGACCCAGCCTGGGCCTTCTAGGCCCGCCTGTACAGAGGATGAGGTAGAGATAGCTAGTGGCTGGTGTGAAGTGTATGGTTGATGTGTAGAGCTGGATGTGCTGGAACAGGAAGGAGGCCTCTGGTGGGGTTGCTTCCTGGGTGTCCTTGGAAAGGAGTAACCAAGGGTCCAACTTGGAGACGGGAAAGTCTGAGACCAGACTGGAACAATGCTGGCTGGTTCACAGACTCTGTGTCCCCCTGGACATGTGCTGATGGCTCCTCGGGCCTCCCAGCAGCCTGCCTAGCTGAGTCCCCAGGGTGCTTTCTCTGTCTGTATCTCTCATCTGACAGACCCTGGCAGGAGGCTGGCTCGCAGACAGATGTGCAGACAGACATATTTTGCTGCTGTTGATAAGGTGTCCAGGGAAGACAGCTCCAGTGTGCAGAGCAGGAGGTCAGACAGAGGGGAAAATGAAAAGCCGTCTCCTGCTGTGTCTGCCAAGCCAAGCTGAGCTGCAACACAGCAGTCTCCCCATGTCAGCTGGCAGCCCTGAGTCCCGTTCCTTCCCTCCTGATACCTCTGCTGAGAGGGTGTCTGGTCCGGGTTTCTTTTGCCACAGTGACAATGTGTTACCTTGCATGGACAAGGCAGGGCAGGCGGGGGTGGGAATTGGGTCTTCTCCCATCTCCTTCCTTGAGTCTCAGGCAAGGCAGGCCACCCCATGTACCTTCCCTGAAGCCAGGCCTCTCAAGATCTAGGGAACAGAGTAAACAAGCCCAGTATTAGGGCCTGGCCTCTATTTGGTATGAGGACATTGTCTTCATTTCTCATGGCACCTCCTCTGCACAATCTCCAGTACTAAGAAAGAATATGACAGAACTCAGGATCCCAGGAGACTGCTGTGCCACAGAGGCCTTCAGGTCCAGGGATGAAGGAGATAGCTGAGTTGGGACAGTGAGGACACCTGTCTCTTGAGGGCACAAACAGTCACTAGTCACTGTATCTGTTTTGAGTTCACAGAGTTGGGTAATACACTCTAGAAGATAGCAGTTTCTCAACTCCACATTTCCCTCGTCAAGACCTCATTGCCAACAGAGGGCCAGGTAGACGCTTACCTATGTCTGCCTGCCCATGGGAGGGACAGCTGGTTGTCATGTGCTCCTTGACATTCTGACAAGATGCCTGGGTAAATAGTGTGTATTGCAGGCTATGGAGCCAGGCAGAAAGGAACCCTGGGATCTTTTTTTTTAATTTATTTATTTTTTTAAATTTTTTTTTTTTTTTTTTACCACCTACAGCAGCATGCCCAGGTCAGCTAGCTCTGTAGCAATTACATCTTAGCATGAACCCAGCCAGAATCTCAGCACTCAGACTGTGGTCACCTCCCCGTGTGGCTATCCAGAGCAGATGGAATCAGCAATAGAGAGACACAAAGCTCTTTCTGGATCTTGTTTTCCATCAGATTTGGGGATCATAGGCCCTTCCTTCCTTCATCTTCAAGACTTCTACCTTTGTCCCCTACAACACCCAGCCCTTGCAATAAATCAAGTAGTGACAGGATTCCTAGTAAGTCTTGGCAATGCCCTGACTCTGTCTTTCAGCTCTGGAAGTTCCAAATGGCTCCACTGTCACCACAACCTCAGTTTCTCTATGGTAGAGGGTTCTGTATGGATGAGAAGTAGTGTGCTATTTCAAGCGACTCCGTGGCTCACCTGAGGCTCCTGCCAATGACCCATCACCATAGGTGGGAAACTCTTTCCATACCCTACCCTTAGCTTTTGCCTGAAACCTAAAAACAACCTCCTTTCTGAAGTCCTCATAGGCAGAGAGGTGAAAGTGCAGTATGGGGTGCTGGAGGAATGTGTTGTTAGTGGGGATATTCCCTTCTGCCCCCTACCTCCCAAAGTGGTGTCTATCCTAGCTCCTCTTGGTTCTGCTGTTTAGATGAAGTATTATAGCCAGAGTACATGAAGGTCAGCCAGAGGAGGTATGGGGTTGGCAAGCCTGTGTCTGCATTCTCACATGCCTGTGTACCATAGTCTTACCAGGAGGGAGTGAGACAAGCTAATGAGTTCCATCAAATTAGAATAATCAGGCTGCAATCCACAACCCCATCCTGACACTGTCCAGCTGAGATACAAATTTATCTTTTCAAGAACCTGATCTAAGCAGGCAACAGACTAGTGGAGCCCCGGAGAGAGGCACAGATGGAAGTACCCAGAGTCTCTTTGGAGAAAGACAGCTTCCTGGCTGCAGAGAGCATGGTCAGGCAGGCTAGCCTTCTGCTGGACCCTCTTCAGGGTGGTGTGGCTGGAGAGGGGTCTTACCCAGCAAGAGCAGCTGTGTTAACAACTGAGTCAGTCATGCAAGGTATAAAGGCCAGACTGTCTTGGCAGGACACAGGTTCTCCTTTCATCCCTAAGGACCTCTCTACCAGTCAGATTTCTCTAGAAGAACAGAATAGTGTTCACACACACTAACATGCCATAAAAGATTTGAGGGGGATTTGCTTATATGATAGAGGCTAGATTGTCTCCAAACGGTCATCTATGGTTCATCAGACCAAACAACTGAACACTTCAGGAGCTCTAATCCAGGGCTGAGGGCCAGAGGCTCCCTGCTTGTGCCAACAGGCTAAAGAAGCTGAATTCTAGTGTCCTTGGAAAGTAGCAATAGACACACTTGCTCAGAAACAACGGGAGCTCATAGGAGCAGGCATTGCTGCCTTCATTTGCACTCTAAACCTGGCTAAAAGCAGCCAGTAACAACCATGCCCCAACCTTAATGCTGTTCTATCTTGAGGTGTCCTCTGCCAAACAAATCAGTCCATTCTAAGGGCTGGTGAGGTGGCTCAGTGGTTAAGAGCACTTGCTGGTTTTGCAGAGGAGTGGGGCTTGATTCCTAGCATGCAGCTTGGGCAGCTTGCAACCAGCTGGAACTCCAGATCCATGGGATCTTATTTATCTTCTGGCCTCTGAGGGTATCTACACATCTATGGTGCATGTGCACACACACGTTCCTAAAAAAGAAACCCAAACCCCAAATGAGTTCACTTTTTAAAACCCATCCTATCTCATATTCTTAGGACATGAAAAAAGTGTATTCAGCATGTACATATTTGCCAGCATGTGACATGGATGGTGTCTAGAACAATTCCTGACAGAGGTTTTGATGTGTCTATCAAATGTTCACATTCTTGTCATTATTCTGGTCTTCTGAGCCACCCCGCCCCAGAATCACCCACTGAGTTCTGTTTACAGCATCCTACGGCTTCTCCAGCCAATGGTCCCAAACTTTTCCAAATTCTAGTTCCAAAGACTTTAAAACCACATGGCTGCTTATCACAGTACCAACTCCACTTCTCTGGCACCTATTCTCTGTCTTAGCCTTTTGTTGTTGGTGCCATGGCTAAAAGGTGTATTTTGACTTATGATTTCTGAGAGATTTTAGTTCACAGAGTGGGGACAGCATGTGGACTGGCTCTGTCTATGATCGTGGGAGTAAGAGGTGGTGATTTATCACATGGAAGCAGACAGAAAGCACAGAACACAAGCTGGAAGGAACCTCCAAGGGCCCCACTTCTCATTTCCCACTTTTGCTAATAGGCTTCAGTATGTTATAGTTCCATAGTCCACATGCTGGGGCCTGAGTGATCACAGCATGATTCTGTGGGGGAACATCTCAAATCTAAACTATAGCAATGAACTTGACCATGATCCAGTCTGATGCCAGCAAATCCAGTTTTGCAATAGCTAGGGACAACTTTGGGCATGAGAGAACTTGGTGGCCTCTTGGTGACCACCTGAGACTTGTGCCCCGCCTGCTTGAGCAGGCTGTCACAGAGAGTTAGGGGGGGAGTCTGGAGTATACGAAGCATGTCTATAAAGGGCTTTTATAAAGAGATTAGAGGTGTCCATGGCAGAGCCCAGGAGTCATCAGCAAGCCTGTTACAGAGATTTGTACCACATGTGATACAGGCTCCTTTGCTGCTTTCTAGCCACACAGCAATTGTTTGGGATCACCAAACTCAAAAGCCTCAAATTGAATGTTCCTTTGTTGGCC
Source organism: Peromyscus aztecus (assembly GCA_902168405.1). Lineage (NCBI taxonomy): Eukaryota > Metazoa > Chordata > Mammalia > Rodentia > Cricetidae > Peromyscus > Peromyscus aztecus. Next base: position 42,313 of record CABHPQ010171324.1, on the reverse strand, counting down.
TTCACACCCCTCTCCTACCCCAGCACATGATGCAGGACCATGCAGGAACAGCTGCAGAGGAAGCATCTCTGGAGGATTTCGTCGGTCATAGGAGGACCACATGCCATCGTGAGTCATGCGTTTTTACTTGGATCCATTGCCCATCCTCAGCACCAATTTCCTCAGTTTCCCCTCCAAGCATTCTTCTTACACACAAAAGCTGAGGCACTGGCTCTGATCTGCATCCCAGTTAGTAGGAAGGCCTTGGAAGCCATGTGAAGACTCCAGGCTTACATCCTTGCTGGATGCAAGCTTGCTCCATCATTTCCTCTGACTACCAGGTCTGTGAGGGTTTAGAAGCCCCCTCTGTTGCTGGTGACATCAGGATGCTCTTGTGAACTCATCTGAAAACTCAGAGGGAAGACCACATTTTCTGTTCTCACAGTTTCAGTAGGAAAACAAATTTTGGCAAAGCTGATGTTACATGGTAAAAATAATTCTACCACATTGAGTGTGGAGATGGGCTTGGGTGGCCATGGTCTTTTCCAATGAGTCACAGCAATCTTTTCACCTGAGCAGCAGTTGTCTCAACACCATGCCCAGAGAACCTTGAAATCAGCCACTGTGTGTTATTAAAAATATATTTATTTAAATCTCCCATATCTGTGGATGGCAATACTCCCATTTTCCCAAGCATCAGATTTCCTGAGCATTTGAGCCCTTGAAGAATTACTTGGCAAGCTGACTCCAGTACCCTGTGATGGCACTAAGCCCTTTGTAAACCAAACCTTTAAATTTTGGACACAGTCATATAAAAATCGGTTGGAAATCCTTAATTGAAGCAATCATGAATAGAATCCACAAATGTCAGTTATTAACATTTTTAGCAAATTGTAATTATGGGAAACAAAGATCTTACACAGGAACACAGCTGCCATTTATCCCAAGAAGGCCAGGGATGTGCTGAGGTGTGTGTGTGTGTGGGGGTCTGCACATGGCACTGGTGAGGTGAGAGGGGGATGCATATGGCACAAAAGGAAGCTCTAGTGCTTGCAATTCTGACTCACATTTCACATATCTTGGCCTATGGGAGGAGCCTGTAAGCATAGCTCTTATTTCTCCTCAGGCCCATTTGTGATAGACTGGGGAGGGAGCTGGTAAGAGGGCCAAGAATTTTCTGGCATCTGTGATTGGAACAGTTGTCAAGGATAATCATGAACAGCTATTTTGTATTCTACATTTTGTTGTGAAATAATGTGCATCAGAAATACCTACCTGGATGGGGCTAGGGGATGGCTCGGTCACTAGAGTGTGAAGACCCAAGTTAGGTCCTTGATGTGCATGAAAAAAGCCAGACTTGCTAGAGCACACTTGTAATCCCAGTGCTTGGGTGGTGGAAACAGGAAAATCCTTGCACTTACTAGCTAGCCAGCCCAGCCTGATTGGATAAATTTCATATTTCAGTGAGAGACCTTGTCTCAAAAAAGATGTGGACAGTGTCACCTGCGCGTGCACGCGCGCGCACACACACACACACACACACACACCATGAATAGGGGCAGAGACAGCAATGTTCTTTCTGCTTGCTGAACAGTAGAAACGTCAGTCTGGGAAATGCTATCTTCTTACCATGACTCCCTCTTGGCTACATTCCTGCAGAGAGAAGAATTTCTAAGATAGAAGTGTGTCTTTTTTTTAGGGCAATTGTAAAATATATTGATTAAAAGTTCATGTAGACTCATGACTAATTTTTTTTATAAAAAATTTAAAATCATACTAAAACACATGACTCTAAAAAATTCTACAGATGCAGGACAGAGATAGGCCCTGGAGGAAAATGACAGGTGTGTGTGTGTATGCACACAGGCATGTGATGGTCAATGTGAACTGTTAACTTCCCAAAACCTAGGACTATCTGGCAGACTATCTACCCGTGGATCAGGATGTAAAGGTCTCAGTTACTGTTCCAGTGTCATGCCTATCTACTTCTTGCCATGGTGATCATGGACTACCCTCTAAAACTGTAAGCAAGTCCCCAATTAAATGCTTTCTCTTAAAAGAGTTGTGTTGGTCATGCTGTCTCTTCACAGTAATAGAACAGTAACTAAGACAGAAATTGTTACCAAAGACTAGGGTATTGCTGTGACAGTATTGCCATGACCACACTGTTGTTTGGAGGAATATGAACTTTGGAACTTGGGATTAAGAGGGCCTTAATGGGTCATCTTAGCAGAAGCCTGGAAGATAGTGGTGCTGAGGGTAATGTGAACTCTGGGGGTCCAGCTCCAGAAGTTTTAAGAGTGAAGAATATTATCAACTGGCTTAGAGACATTTTTTGCAATGTTTTGGCAAAGAATGTGACTGCTTTTTGCCCTAGTCCTAAAAATCTGCCCTGAGGCTAAATTGAAAAGTTTTGGAATAATGTCATTGGCAGAGGATATTTCAAGATAGCCTAGTATTGACTGTGTCCCATGGTTATTAGTGATCATTCTTATGTAGATCAATAATGAAAAGGAACAAGCTGGGCAGAGAGAAATGAAAATGCACAGTGTGAGGAGAAAAAGAACATCAGGAAAGGTGGGGCTGGAGCCAAGTCTTGTGCTCAAGGAGATAAAAAGTTTTAAGAAAATCCTGATGCTAAATGGAATAAAGGGAGTGGTGTCCTCAGGGCAAGACCCCACCCAGTAAATCCTGAAACCTTTGAAAGGAAAGGCCTGAGGCATGTCATATACTTAAAAGTTTATGCAAATCTAATTCAAGCAGAGGGCCAGGTTTCAGCCCAAGCAAGCAGAAGAACTTGGCAGCTTTAGCCATATGGTCTGGCTTTAGAATCAAGGATACAGGAAAAGGGGTTGTGGAATCTTTGTTGTTTATGGGCTAGGGAATGGAATGTGATGGCTTGAATGAGAACGGCCCCATAGGCTCATATATTTGAATGCTTAGTCAACAGGGAGTGGAACTGTTTGGGAAGGATTAGGGGGTGTGGCCTTGGAGTAGGTGTGACCTTATTGGAGGAAGTATATCAGTGGGAGCAGGCTTTGCAGTTTCAAAAGCTCAAAGCAGGCCTAGTCTCTCTGTCTACCTGCTGCCTGTGCATCAGGATGTAAAGCTCTCAGCTACTGTTCCAGCACCATGGCTTTCTGCTTCCTGCCATGATGATCATGGACTAACCCTCTAAAACTACAAGCAAGCCTCCCGCTAAATGCTTTCTTTTCTAAGTGTTGTCTTGGTCATGGTGTCTTTTCATAGCAATAGAGCAATAACTAAGGTAGAAGTCTTGGAATAAGAGTGTTTTAGGGCCAATAGCATTGCAAGACCAGCTGACTGTTTAGTGTACACAGGTGATATACATTGTGTGAATACAGTTGTGATATGAGTCACCCTAGCTCCCCAAAGGTGCTGGTGCCATGGAAGAGGTAGGGCTACTCACCCAAGGCTGCCTGACTGGGAACTGGGCATATTTCTGTATTTTGTGTTGTATAACTGTGCATATTTTTGTGCTGTTATTGATAATGGTTAGTTTTAATTGTCAACTTGACATGATCTAGAAAGAAGGAAATCTCAATGCAGGGTTGTCTAGAGGAGGCTGGCCTTGGCATGCCTGTGGGGAATCATCTTGGATGGTGGGAAGACCCACCCACTGTGAGTGAGTGGCACCTTTCCCTGGGCAGAGGGATCTAGGATTGTGTAAGATTGGAGATGTTGAGCTGAGCACTAGTGAGCATGTGTTCATTGTTCTGCTTTCTGATGGTGGATGTGATGTGACCAGCTGCTTCAAGCTACCACTGCTGTGACTTCTCTGCTGGACTGTGATCTGGAATTGGGAGCCAAACAACCCTTTTTCTCCCACTAAGTTACTTCCTTTCAGGACATTTTATCATAGCAATTCAAAAAGAAGCTAAGATACGATCAAGTCTTAAAAACTCCACCAACAACGCTTTCCTGATGTAGCTGAGACCCTTCCTTCCTTCATCCTCCTCCAATGCCTGGAGTTTTAAGTATCCCTTCATTTGTTGTTTGTTATTATATACAGAGCAAATTCAGCACAACAACATCTGGGCAGTAGTGAGATGAACCTTTACTAACCACCCTGCAGAAACGGTGACCTTCAGGACATGGTGTGACCTGCTTGGATCCTGGCTTCTTTCCTGCCTAAAGACCATGGTCAGCTGGTTTCTGCAGTGACTGTTCCCTTGCTGCCAAGTGTCTCTGGGTGCCTAGGAGACTGTCACACGGAGTGTAGATTGCTATGACTCCAGGTTGCTCTCTTTATTTGGTGTCATTGGACCATAGCAAAGCGGGCTGGAATGGCACACAGTTGCTTTAGCTTGCGTTCATATTCACTTAATGAAGCTGAATTTTCTCAGATGTTCCTGTTGGCTCCAATGAACGTTTCTACAACACACGTCATCTCTCTGTCCTTCCCCTGGGAGAGCTGGTGACTGCACAATAGTTTATCTGTACCCAGCATTCAGGGGTCCCTTTCCTTGTGCCCTGGTGGGTTCTGTGTGTCCAGTTTCTCCTCTGAGCCTCTCCCTCTGCTGTGGGCTTCTCAGCATGACCCCTGGATCACCTGCCCTCCTCCATCTAGTCAAGTTCATAAAACCTTCCTCAACATCCCCAGATCTCCCTTGGAATCAGAGTCCCCATGTCACAGAGGCAGCTTATCTATGTCCTGCTCTAGACTGAGCTCTCTAGGACAGGCTGACTGGTTCTTCCTGGTCCCCATCGGTCACCCAAGGAAATTCTGACCTTGCAGTCTTGCTGAGTCAGGTAGGCAAGGCTTTGCATGTCTGCTGGCCTCTTGGGTGCTGCTGGCCCAGTGTCTACCTTTCTTAGTGGCCAGAGGCCAGGCTGGTGGCCCTACCAGCTGCTGGAGCCATTCTACTGAGCTCACCATCAGTCCCAAAAATTCTGGGTTCTCCGCCAGCTATCAGGTGGTCTCTTCAGTTCAGGGTGTCCCTGCTGGGCTTTCTTGAGGACAGAAGCCATGTCCTCTTGTTCAGTCTGTCTCCTCATGCTGGCCTAGTGCCAAGGACACAGCGCATGCTCAGTGAACCAGTGCACATGGTGTTCAGACACTGTGATCTTGGCAGTTTGGATGGGAGGGGTTGCTCTCCCTCTCCCGCCCTCATCTGGAACTGAGGATCAGATCTCAGACTTGGCAGATCTGAGCAGAGGAGGTGACTTTGATAGACCTTGAAGGAGTCTACCAGCTGGTCCTGGAGACTGAGAAGCAGAGGGAGAGGAGAGGAGGGATTGCAGTTCAGAGCCTTGCGGGGAGGAAGGCCAGTGGACACACAGGTGGAAACCCTCTGTTCCTGCCAGCTCTCTCCTCAGCAGCCAGAGAAGGCGCCCAAGCTTCTCCTCAGGGATATTTGTAAGCAGAGAAGGCCTGGGAGATGCCCAGCTTCTCTGCCTCCTCCCTGGCATGCCATACCCACTGTGGGCATTCAGGACTGAAGATGTGTCACCTGTGTGCCCCACCCCAAGCTTCATATCCTGCCTCTGGAGAGGTAAACCTAGAACCCAATCCTTGGAGACCAGGATAGGAGGCATTTTGACCAAGGTCCTTCTACCACAGCTCACATCCTACTGAAGCATTCTTGTCATCTCAGAGGGCTCATATCCATCTGTGTCACAAATGGAGCCATCCTCAAAGGGTTGGGTGAGCAGACACTGCAAAGTGAAGTGTCTCACAGGCTGGCAACAATTCACACTGCTTATGGTAGCACATCATATGACCCTGTGTATAACAAACCATCTGAGGGCTAGGGGAGGGCTGTGTGTGTGTGTGTGTGTGTGTGTGTGTGTGTGTGTGTGAGAGAGAGAGAGAGAGAGAGAGAGAGAGAGAGAGAGAGAGAGAGAG
>CABHPQ010171324.1:0-28159 GCA_902168405.1 Peromyscus aztecus | reverse complement strand
TTGTTCTGGAGACCCTCTGCCCCCTTCTTCCTGGGTGCTGTGGTTATAGGTAGCCACCATGTGTGCCTGACACTTATGCTGGTGCTGGGGATCTGAACTTCAGTCCCCATACTTGGGTAGCCAGTGTTTTATCCACTGAACCATTGTCCAGCTTCTACTCTCCTCATCCTGAGAAGCCACAGCAGCAGCCTTTGGCCTCCTCCACCCTTGCTTGGTTGTGGGTTTCCTCCCATGGAAACACATACTGTATAGGTTATACTCCCACGTCCCTGTGGTCTCGGGGGCTTATCAGGGACCCCAGCTGATCCCCAAAGTAGCCTGGGCATTGTTATAGTTGCTCTGTGTAGCTCATTTCCTTCCCAGAATACAATTCATTTCTTTGGGACTCAGGATTCTCAACTCTTAAGTTTGGGTAGGGCTGACGCCATACCTAGCTGCAGCTTCAGGGTGGGCACAACACCCTGCATTTTCCATTAGAGTCAATGGTCACTGGCTCAGAGGAGAGCACAGGACTGGAAAGCCAATCAGAGTTCACAGTGATTGCCAGTGTGCAGGGGATGACACATGACTCTAACCAGGCCAATCAGAGCCTGCCTTGAAATATTTTGAAGAAATAATTAAGGAGACAGGCTTAAGGATGTTAGTCTTGGCCATCATTTATTGGATGTAGGCATTGGGTGAGGTGCACATCGCTCCCCCCCCCACTGGTTTAAGCCCTTCTGAATGCTGTACCCAGTCATGAGTCTGTTTACCTTGATGAAAGATGAGAAACTCAAGACTCAGAGAGGTGGTGGCTCTGGAGCTGGCCCAGACAATGTTTTGCAAAGCTGGGATGTGATTTTAAATCTGGCTGCCTCCCTGTGGCATTCAGATATGCTAGGAAGAGACACTATGTCCTGGGGTGACCACACATCAATATACGAATGGGAAAGGTTGGGGTCATGCATGTATAGAGTCTTCAGTAGCTGCTTCTGGAATCTTAAGGACCCTCCCAGGCCATCTCAGGCCATCTCTAGGCATCGGTCCTGAGATGCGAGTGGGGATCCTCCATGCTGTTCATATCACAGTAATTTGCAAGAGTGAGAAACTAGAGCCTGTCTAAATGTCCTCTAATGAGAAGATGATTAAGTAAATTATGCAGCCAAAGATGCTTACAATGAGTTTGTAATAACACAGAGGGAGCGTCTAGCATATTAAGTGGGAAAAACAAGGTAGAAATTATCTTGGGAGGCTGATCTCAATCATGGAAAATTACAGATGGAAAGACAGACACATTCTGAAAGGCTGTAATACGCAATGCTTCCCCCTGGGTCATGAGCTAGATCCTTGCTTTTTAGTCTTCGTCTCCAAATTTTCCGAAATGGGAAAGCACTGTGTTTAGAATCGATAGAAAAGAAAACCTGTTATTAACAATTCTGGTCGGGGAAATGTCAACAGGCTCTTCTCTCCCAGCAGAGCTGATACAGAGTCAAGCCTCTGGTCTGAGACAGGCACTCCAGCCCGCAGAGCAGGCTCTTGTGTGTCTCTTCCCTCATGCCGCCTCATCCTGTATGTGTGACCCTTCTGACCTCCGCACAAGGCAAGTCCTTCTTGTGCATCTGCTTTTCTTCCATTTTATTTGCACTATGTTGGGGTCATATGTTCAAAAGAATGAGAAAAAACCCTGTGAATCCTCTATCAGAGAAAAGTAGTAATGACTTCCCACACAGCTACCATCCCTGTTGAAACAGAATGTTCTGGAAGTGTAGAGCCCTCTTTTTCTTAATTGCATCTCCCTCCTTCCCTGTCCCTACCTGGCCCCAACTCCCAATTTGTGAGGTTTGGGGCAAAAGTATCAACACAGACCAGCCTACTATACTTTCAAATATTTATATATGAAATTAACAAGCTGTTACCCTGCTTCCTATCTTGACAAATATACCTTTGTAAGAATAGCATGGAAAAAAATATACAGGTTATCCTTTTGATAACTGAAAGCTTGCAAAATATCTAAGCAAATGGAATTTAATTATTATTGCATTTGCCTGTGTGAGCTGTTGACAGACCAAGATGAACGATAAAACAAAAAATGCATAACTTACAAATTACTGTATGTGTGTTACATAGTTTATTTTTTCCCCCAAATTCCAATGATATCACTAGTTATACTATTATAATTAAGTTTTTTTTACATAATTGCCTTTCATTGACAACGGGGACACATCATACACTCCCTCCCTCAGTCACTGTGGTTCTGAGATAGTTTCAAAAGTTAACCTTGGGACTGAAAAGATGACTCAAGGGTTAAGAGCACCGGCTTCTTGTAACACACAGGCTTCTCAAACCAAGATAAGACTCCACTCCTGTAGAGGCGGGAGTGGGCCATCCCAGTGCATGCTTCCTTTCATCAGACAGATGCTCCATGTGGTGCTAAGGACCAAGGAACAAGCATAGCTGGGCTGGGAGGACAGGACAGGCCTCTGGAGTGGCTACAGCAGGCCTTCATTTCTGTGTCCTGCATTCTGAATTGGATAACAGCATGATACCTCTAAAGAGTTCCGTGATGGAAAGGGTGGAGGGGGGCAGGACAGGGGTCTTTCCATGGATGGCCAAGATGAGTCCCATCGTGACTCTGCCAGTTCAGTTTTCTGTAGAGGGCTGATGTGGTGACAGCTCTGTCTTGTGGGGTCTATGACTCCAGGATGCCCTGCTGCCTGCTATGGATGGCCTTAACTCCCCATACCTTCCCCAGGGCTGTAAGGTAGTATTTTTTTTTACCCTTTTGGGGACTGCCACCCAGCTCCTAAATAAATACACAGAGACTTATTCTTACTTATAAATACCTGGCCTTAGCTTGGCTTGTTTCTAGCCAGCTTTTCTAACTTAAGTTATCTTATTTCTCTTTAACTATGTTTTTGCCTCTGAGCTTTTTACCTTTCTTTATTCTATATGTCTTTCTTACTTTCTTACTCTGTGGCTGGCTCTGTGGCTCTGTGGCTGACTACTGGTGTCCTCCTCTCCTTCTCCTTTTCTCACTCCTCAATCTTCTCTAGAGTTCTCATCCTATTTATTCTCTCTGCATGCCTGCCCTGCCTATCCTTTCTCCTGCCTAGCTATTGACTGTTCAGCTGTTTATTAGACCAATCAGCTATTTTAGGCAGGCAAAGCAACATAGCTTTACAGAGTTAAACAGATGCAGCATAAGAACGCAACACATCTTTGTATCATTAAACAAATATTCCACAGCATAAATGAACGTAGCACATCTTAAACCAACATTCCACAACACAGGGCTGTTCCTCACCCCCTCACCCCAGCATGCCTCTATGTCTCATCGCTTCTTTCTCTGGGTGGTTTGCCTGGGGAACTATACAGGAAAGCCTCAGTATTGATAGGTACTCCATCGGTCAGACAATGTCATCCATCTCCCACCCCACCCCTACCCATGCTTGAGGCACATCTGGAAGTGCTTTCCTTCTGAGTATCCACATAGCTTAGCTTCTCTTTGCTTAGATTTCAGGCTGGACCTGGGCTGTCTGAGTCCATTTTGTTTCTGATCCTTTGCCTGTGACCCATTTCCTTTTCTCTCCCTTGGATGTGGGTGAGTAGGAAGGGGTGATGCATCTTCCTTTTCTCTGCTGGACTCTGAAAGTTTCCAGGCCATGGGCCTTGGTGCTGGTCAGTCCTCAGGTGCTAGGTGGGGCCCTGTGGCCTTTCCCATCTGTTGCCTTCCTTCCTGGGGTATGGCCACCAGCCAACATTCTTATTATTTTCTTCCCATTTTCTTCCATGTCTACGTTGACTTGGGATTCTGCTGCATGTCACTGAAGGAGCCCCAGCTGTCATGTTTTAATCATACCTCTTCTCAGTGGTTTTTCTCCCAGTTGGCTGTCGCTGGTGAGAGTCTTTGCCTTTTCCCCATAAGGCAATCCCATCACCCCCTTCTCAGAGTGACCTGCCTGTCCACTCTCTGGCTCCAGCAGGACTCCCACTCAGTGCTACCCCTGTACCCACCCCCACCAGGCCACATGGTGAAAAGGATAAGGAGAGGAGGACTCCATGACCTCATAGCGCCTGTGTGGACTCTCAGTCCTCTTCCCTCCATCACAGACCAGTGACTGTGGGGATGAAGACCAGTGTCCTGTTCAGCCCTGATGTTGGTGTATGTCACAGGACCCAGCACAGAGACAGGTCAGTCTGGCCACACCCATTCAGAGAACTGCAGATGTTCCATCAGGGGTTGGATGTGGCCCATGGTCTGTTTTTGTCAAGAAAACTTTATTGGAATATACCCATGTTCATTCATTAATGTATCATGGACACCATACTCACTTTATAATGACAGAGTTGCATGTTATGGTAGAGACCATGTGACCTGTATGTTAATTCTTAGGACTGAGTGACTAAGAGTCTGAATCTGAAATGGGTGTGACTTCCCATTTGGGTGCTGCTGCCTCCTTGCTGTGTGACAGGGTCACAGAGTCAGTCTCTCTGAGTGCCAAGTGGGGTCCAGAAGGGATTTGTTTGCTACCTCACAGGTCTGGCTTAATGCCTTCTACCTTTTCACACACCAGCACTCCCAAGAGGCCCTGTGGTGGCAGACTGGGGCTGGGTCGTTCACATCAGTGTGGGAGATGGAAACAAGACCTCAGTGGAGCATTGCAGCTAGTGTCCTGCCCACAGCAGCATGAATGGCACTCATTCACTCAGCACCGTGTGTGTCCCAGGTACCAAAGAATAGTGAAGAATTGTTTGCAAGCCCAGTCCCCCGTCCACTGCAGCCTCTCTCCTCACTTCCTAGAATACCCAGCATTGAGAATTTTTCTTCCCATTGTGAGGACTCCCCATGTGGGATGCACACTGTGAAATAGACCTTTCTAGAATACCAAGTGTCTGTGAGGGGGTCTCCAAGGGGGGGCAGGCTATCTGGAGTGGCCAACAGAGCAAACATCAAGACAGAGGATCCCCCAGAACCTTCTAGATGCCAGACAATGTCTCCATGGGATGCTGAACAGGGGCTGCCATCTCCAGGCTCACAGCTATTGGCTCCCTGCTCACAGCCTCCCCGATGTGTGTGTGTGTGTGTGTGTGTGTGTGTGTGTGTGTGTGTGTGAATACAGAATACACGCTCGGGCTTTGTTCTTCCTTGTTCCCAGCCTTTCATAGCTCCTGATTGCATATGTAAATACTCTCTGGTTATTTTCTGCTCTCTTATCTTCCCGTGGCTTTAATTTTCTTATTTCTTTTCTTCCAAAGAAGACTGAAAGCCAGTTTCAGTGAAGAAATTCCTCATGAAGGAAATGATATCATGTTTCATGTTTGGGCCACCTCGAGTCAATTAGGGATCAACAGGATTAATTATCCTTCCTGGCTGAAAACAGGAAGTAGGAACCTAGAAAATTGGGCATCTTTAACCCTCAGTGGGGAGAGACAGGGCTTTTACAGGCATAGGTAGCCCAGATCCAGGAGCAGTGTGGCACCATCTCAGTGCTAAGTGGTCTAGGGAGGTCTCCAGCTGATCTGCAAGGGACTCTCAAAACTCTACCATCACGATAGAGGGTGTGTGTGTGTGTGTGTGTGTGTGTGTGTTTAAGCCAGAGATTGATGTTGGGTGTCTTCCTCTATTCCCCTCCACTATATTTTTTGAGACAGAATCTCTCACTGTTCCGGCGACAATAAATTTGGTGAGACTGACTGGCCCGTGAACCCCAGACACCCTCCTACTTCTACTTTTCCAGGACTGGGATTATAGCTGCAAAAAACAGCTTTTATATGTGGATATTGGAGACTAAACTCAGGTCCTCATGCTTGAGGGGCAAGCCTTTGACTAACCCAGCCATCTCTTCAACCCAAACATAAACACTTTTTAATATAATAATTTTAAATATAAAAATGAATGCCCAAATCCATGATGAGCTAAATATCTAAGTTCAAATACAAAAGATTGCACTATGCTATTATCTATCAGGCAACAGGGATAAAGTTTCTGATGATCTATGTTCCCAGGGCATATCTCCCCTGTGTAGGTCTCTGATGGCTGACCACAGATTGATGGTAGGTACTTGGCCAAGATAGGCTTGGCCAGCAACTGCCTTCACCTGGCTCCTTCTGCTTTGTGTTTGGGTCCCAGCCATCTCCAGGTGTGGTGTGAGCCATCTCTCTCTGGTGTGAGGCTTTTCTGGGGCAGATGTCTGTTGGCAGTGCCCACTTGTATACCTGGGTTCTCCCAGAGGGTATGTGTCCCAGACAGAAATGTACCCCCCTACAAAACCAAGTGGCCCAGCTCAGGCCTGGCCCTCTCACCATGGCTACCAGGCTTTCAGAGCTGGTCTTGTCTTGGTGAATGCCCACATGGTACAGGTGCTGAGGTGTGTGGTAAGGAATACGTCTCAGGGCATGCTCCCAGCATGAGGCCTTCGAAAACAGATTGGAGACCTTGGTTCTTGTGACCTATTGAGTGAGGGAGGATTCACTAAAGGAGCAGCTCATTTGATGCATATCCAGAAAAACGTAAAGCCACAAGGCTCTGGGTGGCAAGGACTGTCCCCCTGAACCCCATGGGTAGTTGTGGCCTATTTTTGCTGGGGAAGGGTCTCTAATGGAAAGTCTAAGTGAGGATGGGAACAGACACCCCCATTGGAGCTGTTAAAAAAGATATCAATTCTGTGAACAGTCCTGGGCCTGTATGATTTAAATGAATCAGAGGGACCTCAGAACTGCCTTTAGCTGATGCCCCTGGAGTTAGGCAAGGAGGGCATGCACTCGGCTCTCTGACTCTGGCCACCAGCCACCAAGAGCTCACCATCTACCATGATGCCCCAGAACCCTGCATTGATTTTCTCATTTAGCTGTGCAGAATGGCAAAGTATACTTTATGACCATAGCCACGTGGATTCAGAGGGGCTTGCCCAGGGCACAAGGTGATAAGTGCTGGGACACTTTGGACCCGTGTCTTCTGCGTTTCATGTTCAAGACCATGAACAGCCTTTCCCTGGGGTGATGCTGAAGGAGTCATTTTGGGAGCAAGCACACTCTAACAGGTATGAACCCTGCTGCTATTCATTTTGCCAACGCCACCCAGGCATGCATGTTCTGGAACATTCCCTGTAGATGCCATCAGGCAAGATGGGAGCTGCGAGGTGTCAGTTCTCTGACCTTCCTGTGCCATAGTTTTCCTGTGCACTTGGGAGCAGTCCAGATCTTATCGTGTAGGGTGTCATGACTCTTCCGTCACCTGGGGTAATCTCCTGAGAGCCCAGTAAGGGAGAGCTACCGTGATGTCCTGTTCATTCATAGTGCTCATAAACGAAGTGGCAGAGCCCTCCTAGAACCCAGAACTGTGAAAGAGCATCTCCTGAATCATCCATCAGTCGGTTCCATTTTGATCAGAGCCAAATAAAATATAGAAAGTATTTCCTTTTTTGCCCTGGCTGCCAGTAAGCTCTGCACTAGATTTTTGGCAATCTCGGTGCTGATATTTTGGCATTTGGGTTTTGCTGCTTCAGAAAATTTCCCCGAAGACTTGTTCTGTGAAATGCTTTGCTCTGAGCCCTTTCCCTAAGTCCCTGTTTACTGTTCCTTAGTCCTGATAGCATGCAGCGATGGCAGAATAGGCAAGAGGCCATTGGGAGACGGAGCTGTGGTGGCGAGCAGGCAGGCGTGGCCAAGGCACCGTGGCGGCCTTGCGTTCATCTTTATTCACCTCTAAATCAACTTTAGAAGTCTCTGAAGTAGCAGGAAGAGAGAAAAGGCTTAAAAAGACAAAGTGTATTACAGGAAAGCCGTGGTTTCACGGCTGTTTGTCACTGTGAGTGCAATGCATTAACAGAGGGCTGTAATAAGAAGAGCTACTAAAAAATGATTTATTGATACTTTAGTCCTGTTAAAACAGGTTAATGCCAATACAATTAGCTCCAGATCAAGGAAATCCCTTCAGAGCAAAGTTGAAAAAACAGCATTCGATGCTATTCCATCCTGACTGGGGAAGGGCTGGGACTTTGTCTCAGTGAGGAGGGGGTTAGGGACAGTGTCACAACAGCCCCTCCCTCACCATAGTGTGGGAGGGGGCCCCCACTGCCTGGATTCCAAGGCTGGAGCCAGAGATCCCAAGCTAGTTCTAAGAAATGGTCAGTTTATCTGGAAGGCGCGCAGGCTTGGCTATTTCATGGATGGGCAACTCCTGAGTAATTGGGGCACTATCAAACCATTGTTATGCTGGGAAAATGGACAAAGAAGAGAAGGTAAGTCCCAAGAGACTGTCGGGAGGATGAGAATGTTCTTCAGCTGAAACTACACTGGCAGAACAGGGTTTGGCTTTGGCCACATCTCTGACCTCTGAGCTTGAACTCTTCTTGCATACCACGACCGTGCCGTGAGTACTGCCTGTGACCTCTGTCAGTGCATGGGGGTCCTTGGCACCCACTCATCCCCTAGCCTGACTCCTGCGCATTGGGAAGCTAGTTCAACCTTCATTGTCCTCTAGCTGGTTATCAGCATGAGCTAGTTAGCACTCGCTGTCCCTATCTCTGTCCTCAAGGTCCTGGAGAGGTCTTTTCACTGGGAACAGCCCCTGGGACTGACTGTAGGTTGGCTTGCCTAGGACCTACGTAGTTGGCAGAATCAGAACCCATGAAGATCTTGAGTCCATGGATAAGGGTCCTGTTTGCCTTGTCACCTTGACACAGCCTCATACCATCTGAGAGAAGACCCCTCAATTGAGGAATTGCCTAGATCAAGTTGGTCTGTGGACACATGTGTGAGGGAGAGTCTCCATTATTAACTGAAGTGGGAGGTCCCATCCCACCGTAGGCAGTACCATTCTTTGGGCAGGTAGTCCTGGGCAGTATAGAAAAGGTATGTGAGCGTGAGCCAGTGAGTGAGACAGAGTGAGCTAGCCAGCAAGTCGTCTTCCTCCATGGTTCCTGCCTTGAGTTCCTGCCCTGACTTCCCTCAATGATGAGTTATGACTTGGAAATATAATTCAGATAAACTCTTTCCTCCCCTGAGTTACCTTTGGTCATGGTGTTCGTTAGAACAATAGGAAAGTCGACACACACAGTGAAAAGGTCTCTGGGGATGTGGCTAACTAAGGGTGTTGGGGCAGAGACCATTCTGGAGTATTGGATGAGTTGCCCTAAATCTTCTGAGTCCTCCTGGAAGAGGAGGTTCAGGGCTGAGAATCAGAGCCATGCAGCTATGCAAGATTCCAGCCCTTGAGGCTGGCTCTTAAGGGAGGGGTGGAAGTGGGAATGTGAGCCCAGGAATGCGGGTACCTCTAGATGTGGGAAGTGAAGTGTGTTTCTTGGAGCCTCAGAAGGAGCACAGCCCTGTCAGTGATGCCCTGATTTTAGCTTAATGAGTCCTACTCAGTTTTGGGTCTCTTTGTGGGTGGGAGCTAAGGATCCCTGGGATCTCAAACTGGGGGGTTGCTTAGGAGGGGCCTGGGCAAAGGAGAGAAAGGTAGAGATGGGGGAAGGAGAGCAGTGACTGGAGGCTGACTGTGGGCTGTTATTGGTGACTGAGGCCTGACTGAAGACTGAGGGCTGAGGGCTGAGGGCTGATTCAGGGCTATGATTGGTGAGGCTGTAAGTAGGGCCATGGTGAGGGGGTGGGGTGGGGGGCACGGTAGGGTTCCAGCTCCATGGTGGGTCCAGAAAGCTTTCTACCCTACCTCCTGGGCAAAGTGAGGGTGTCCCAAGGCTTAGCAAGAAGGGGGATTCTGTAGCTGGGTGGGGGTTTCCTAGATATCCCCTGCCCCTTCACAGGATATCAAAACTTTAAGGATCTGAAAGACCTTGACCTTGAAATTCACTGACCTTTCCTTTACCCAGCGGGGATACTGAGTCCCGTATTGATGAACTAAGAGTGGAGACCAGACCCCCTGGCTCTTGGATCTGGCTGTCTTCCATCTCCTGCCACACGGTCTTATGGACTCTTCATGAGGCACCTCAGATAGGAAGTCTGGGGAGCGAGACACAAATGTGCCAGGTCCATGAGGAAGCTTGCTGGTCCTAAATTCACTCTCCATGAGACCCGGGTATACAGCTCTATCCAGATGGCTTCCTGTGCTTTGCTGAGGAGTCTCTAGGCTACAGCTGTGTGATGTCTGGCCTATCTTGGTGCCTTCTCTGGTTTTATTGTCCTCAGCTACACAGTGCCAGATCCCTGAGCCCAGGTGGACTCAGTTGCTGCCTGTCAATTCCAAGTTCTCAGAAGACGGGCACAGCTTGGCCACACCTACTCCTTATCTTACTAATAGTCTCTGGAAGGAGGAAGTCATGTCGTCTACCAGTGGATAGAAATGGCTTTTACTAATCCAACAGCTGTAGAGTCCTTGCAACCCGACTTGCTTGTGTTGGGGACAAGGGGACAGCAGGTACTTGTCAATCAGTGGCAGAGCAGAAAGAAGCCACCCCAACAACCCAGACAACCAACTTTGCAGGGCCCCTCTCACTTGCCACTGAAGGATGAGCATTCCCACCGGGTACATTTCCCCGAGAAATGCCCTTGTATCTTCCTTAGTGTGGTGGCTGTGCTACCACACGACATGGAAGCTGGGAGTTGTGGCCAGTTTCCTGCTGTTACCTGGACCTCAGCATACCAGTTCCAGTGCCTACCGGGTCTGACATTGCTACATCCTGTTCCTGGTGGAGATAAATATGGAGAGAAAATGGCTCCTTAGTCCTGGGACATGGTGACCCATTGGGAGGCTGCCTGTTTTCTGTGTGGTCAGAAAGTGAGGCTCTTTCTGTTTCTGGGGCCTGCTGTGCTGGGAACTCTGAGGACAGCTGCCTCTTTCTCTGGAAAATGACACATCACAGTACTTTGCGAACCTTCTCCATTTCTCATCTCAGCCCTTAATAGCCTCGCCTGCACCAAAGGCCTTGATGTGACCGAACAGCTATTACTGTTACCTTGGACGACTCATCCCCACAGCTCCTCCAAGGCCCAGCAGATTTCAGGTATCTCCTTGCCAATGGTTTCAAGAGTCTCTCTTAGCAAGCAATTCCTGGATTTGTGGGAGACATGGAGACCCCTAAAGGGAGCTGCATCCCTAGGAGCTGGCTGAGGTAGAGCCCCAGGTATGTAGAAACTCAGAACCTGGAGCCCAGAAGATTGCTTCTAACTCCAGACACTTCTGGGCTGGGTCATCTGTCTCACACACATGTCTCACACACAGAATCCAGGACAGGGGACTTAGTTGAGAGGAAGACTAAGAGCACATGGAATGTCCGCTGGGGACACATCTCCCCAATACACAGAGAAATCATCCGGAATAGATGTGCTCTGGAGCATTTAGGACAGGGAGAGAAGACAACTTGTCCACCAGGAGGAAGCAGGTTGGCTGTGTTGGGTGTCCCCATTCTCACACTGCCATGTGCATTGTGTGTCACTGATGGTCCATAAGGCTGCAGTGGATTTAAGGGTCATGGTACTTGGTTCTGAAGCCAAGCAATGGCCGTTCCTCACTATCTAAACATCATGGGCGAAGTTGGGGCTCCACTGCTCCCTTGAGATAGTGGTGGCCTCCTGAGCCCAGAGACATAGGCAGCTGCCATTGAGTTCCCATACTCAGTTCCTGAAGGACTTATCACTGACTCCTCAGGTAGGAGGCAGTCACCATGGGGCAAAGGGTGGCCAACAAATGCAAAGGTACTCAGTGAGAAGAAGGGGAGGCTTGCCTGAGATCTCTGGTGACCTAGGCCCTTCAACACACAGGTTTATGTTTCTGCTGGGAAGTCCCATGTAGAACAGGCTAAAGTGTCAATATTGTAGCTGGGAAGTCACATTGTATGGCCAGCCTGGTCTGCTGGCTGTGCCAAGATCCAGGAACTGTTGGATTTGGTGAGTAGCAGGGCCATCAGGATTATGGGGGAAGGAAAGTACCCTGCCTGGAGCCTCTAACATTTCCTATGGATTCATTTCCCATTAGTCTGCCCATCCATTCATCTATCCATCCATCCATCCATCCATCCATCCATCCATCCATCCATCCATCCATCCATTCATCCTTTCATCTTATTCATCTATTCTCTCATCTGTTCCCCCATCTGTCTATCTACCCTTCCACCCATCCATCTTTTCTCCCATCCTGCCTACTGTCAATTCATCCCCCACACTCACCTCCCCTTCCACCACAGCACGTGTCTGGAAACAACCTGGGCCTCAGGACAGAGCAGCTGCACCCACCACTGATCGAGCTCTTAGTTGTATGCCTAGCAGACCATCTTCTTGGCAGAGCCCTGGCATGGCAGAGCTGCATTTTCCTGACAAAAAAGGAGCTCTTGGACCACAAATGTGCTCAGCCAGAGTCTATGAGCCCCGTAAGGGAGGCTGGGGTGCTGATAGCAGTGCTGATCGTGAAGCCGGGAATACCCTGGCTGGGCTGCAGCATGGTTCTCTGTGGCCCCTTTCTTTCCTGGGCCCTCCAGAGTCTTTGTCCCTATGACCCATCTTGACCTTTCACAAATCCCCTTCTTTGTGGAGCTTAGCCCAGCTTCTGATGCTCCTCTGCACTGGTGTTCAGCAGCTAGCAACTTGGGACAAAGAGAGAAAAGTGATGATACACAGGAGAGAAAGCAAGCACATAGGCATGTCCCAGGGGACCCAGCGCTTGTGAGGACACCATGGAGGAAGGCACTGGGGAGGTGGAGGTGGAGGGAATCCCCTGGTTAGGTGGTAAGGGGGAGGCCAGGAGCAGAGAGGATGCTGGGAGAAGTTGTTTCAATGCAGGCATTTATAGGGCAAGGACAAGAATTACCTGAAAATGCGAGCCAAACATAGGAGCTGATTTCTAGGCTAACCTAATATGCCAGGGGTGACTCTACCATCCAGCCTACACACCCAACATATTTTTGAGGGGCTTGGTGTTCTAGGGCCCAGGTGGGTCCCACCTTATACAAAGCAAGCAAGAGACAGTTGTCCAGGACCATGACATCAGCTCTGGAAGCCTTGTGGAGGAGCAGAGGCCAGCACCCTCCCAGCATGCATGGGTCTAGGTAGGTTTAGGTCTGGGAGACACTAGTGTTGGAGCTGAGGAGGCAGAGAACAGCTTTGTTCTGCTGTCCCATGTCCCCAGTGACAGACAGTAGGATGTGTGAAAACATGGCCTGGCTCCCCAGGCTACAGGGCTTCTGCTTAGGAAGGAAACTGCCCAGCAGGTACCCACTGCTTCTGAATCCATGTGGCCATGCCTTGCTGTCCATGTGAGGGAGAATCTGACCATGGAGGGAAATCATCAAGCAAGTCTGTCTGCACCTCCTGTAGGCTAGTACTCTGACAATAGCAGTGACTGAACGTAAGTAAATGTGTCACTTGTGTGCTGGCAGTGACACATGAGGGCAATTTTAATACAGAACACAGAGGTAAATGTGAGTGCTGCCTTCCCCATTAATTCTTATTATTGATACCAGTGAATCTGTCTCTATCTTCTGCTCCAGAATTAACCAGAGCTGTGTCCTTCCCTCCCTCCCTCCCTCCCTCCCTCCCTTCCTCCCTCCCTCCATGTTCTTCCTTTCCTCCCTCCCTCTTTTCCTCCTTCTCTCCCTCCCTCCGTACCTCCCTCTTCTTTCCATCACCCTTCCTTTTCTTACTTCCTTCTCTTTCATAGAATCTCATTATATGGCCCAGGCTGAAGTTATAATCTTCCAACCCCAGGGAAACACCTTGAAGAAGGTGGTTCCTGCTGGGCCTTGGGATTAGGTGCCTTCAGCAGGGGGACAGGGTACTATACAGAAGGCCCTACTGTAGAGGGGACAGAGGTATGGTCCTGACACTGTCCAAGGCTAGATGTGGCCAGTGTGGAGGGAAACTGGGAACCCAGCTGTGCAGGGTCTCAGGTAGCTTGGGATTCCCCTCACAGGCCTTTGGCAGCCTCACTATAATATGAGTGGAAACCCCAGGGCTCAGGAGGGTTTTGTTCACGAAATTTTACTTTTAGGCCAAGAAGTTTAACTTTTAGATGGCCACAGGATGAGGAGGGATGGCTGGACAGCCTAAGGTCAGGGAACTGTAAGAGCCCTCTCAGCAGCCCCAGGGGTCAGGAGATGCAGGTAGAAGCAGAGAGAGACCAATGCCTCCTAAGCCGGTGGGGTTAGGAGGGAGAGAAGCTGCCTTAGCAGAGGATGTGACACCTAGCTGATCCATCACTCAAATAATAGGTGTGGTGGGTCCTCAGCGAGACTTCCCCTGGGCCCCCTTTCCTTAAGTCCAGGGATGGCTGTTGTTCTATTGTCCCAGGGACACTGTCTGAAAGGCTTCCCACCTAAGCCCTGAGCCCTCCCTGGGTGCTGAGAGGCAGAGAGCGGCCCAGCCCAGCTCTGCAGAAGCGCTCTTGCCTGTGGAGTGAGCGACCGCCGCCTAAGTGCTCTCTACACTTGGAGCACGGCTCCAGAGAACTCATCTGAAATAGATATTTCCATTGCCAGAGGGATTTATTGACAAAAACTAGCCATCTATTAACATTATCTGGGGACTCTGCTCTGGGGAGAATAGACACTATAAATCTTAGTTGTGTGGAAACTCAGGAGGTAGAAGGCTTTAGTGGACGGCAGATAGAAACTCCAATGAGTTCAGACCTGTTTATTTTACTTAGAGAGAAAGAACATTCTGTACCCAGCCAGGCAGGAAATGGCTTTTGGGGACGGCCACTTAGCCTAGCTGCTGGCCCTGAAACTGTGGGAGTAATCGCTGCCTGCAATTAGAGCGGGCGGCTCAGGGAACCATATTTTGTAATCAGTGATGGAAGCCTCTGGAACTTGAGGCCTGAAGCTTGAAGCAGGTATCCCAGGGCCTGCTGGGAAGGAATACCCCCATGGCACACTGAGAGCTCAGGTTCCAGTGTCTGGTGAATAGGTCCCTGTGTCCAGTCACCTAGGGTTTGCTAGTGGCCCTGGAGAAGCTACCCATTGAACCTCTTTTCTCTCACTGTCCCCTTGGTGTTGATGGTCGATGACATGATTCTCATCCAGGACCCTCTGTTGTTCAATCTTCACACACACACACACACACACACACACACACACACACACACACACAAAAAAAAAAATCAGGTAACCCAAATGGCCTAGCTTGTCTCCCAGGACATAGGAGAATCTGCTCTCAGGTGTCACACCTGAGTGTGGGCAGTGAGAGTCGAACCCATGCATTCTGTCCTGGAGAGGCTGTGAGTAGCCTTCCGCTTACTGGGGTGTAGAACAAAGCATGACACACGAGCACGTGTACCACTGCTGGCTAACTGGTCACCTTGGCTAAGTTCTCACCTTTGTGCCTTAGCTTACTTTCCCTACAAAATGGACAAAGCCTGGGCTCCTATCCAGGGTCAGTGCGGTAGCCTGTCTTCTTCTTTGGTTGTGGCATTGGGGAGGGAATCCAGGACCTCAGTGTAGGGTAACCTAGAGCTCTAACACCAAGCCACACCCCTAGCCGGGTAGAAGTCTACAGTGGGCTTTGTGTTATTTTCCCAGGATGTTGTCAACCACCAAACTCCGTGGTTTTCACAGTAGAAATTTGTCACTTGCCATTTCTGGTGTCCAGATGAGAAGTCACAGTACTGTCCGGCAATGCTCCCTATGGCCTCTTGGGAGGGTCTGATTCAAGTCTGTTTTTCTGAAGTTTTTGGCATGGTGGCCTGTCTGTCTTTAATGTCCTTTGGTTATAAACATGTTATTCTAATCTCAGACCTTCAGTGGCTCTGCAGAAAGGACCCTAGGATGTGGGTCCATCATTGAAGATCAACCAGACTCTCTGTGTGCTTTACCTCAGAAAGGATCCAGGGCATGCTCTCGGGGCTACCCACTTGTATGTCAGTCACTTTAGGGAACTTTGTATTTAGTGTGCTCTGGGAAGTTCACTCAGGTTAGCAGGCCCTGATGCAGGATAGCACCATCCCTATGGATAGTGGCTGGAGGGGACCTCAGTTCTACCTACAAGTACACAGGATCCTGCTTGAACCTAAGAGTCCCATTTGGTCTTCCATACCTGCCCTGGATAGAAAGTAGTGACCTTGTATGGTCATATGTTCAGCCCAGAACCAGCTCATGGCTTCACCAGTCATTTCTACAGGGCTACTTGGAAGACTTCTGCCGTGTCTTCATGTGCCAGGCAATGCCAAGAGTCCATCCTTTGGAAAAGTCAAGAATGGATCTTTCTAACCCTTGATAAATGCCAGAAGATTTGAACAAAAACTGAAGTTGCTTCGTCCCTCAGTACTGGGTCTGCCCTTTGCCCTTTTTCCCCTTGGCAGGCATAAAGCAAGACAGACATCTGAAGGCAGGGGAGCCAACTGCTCCCCAAACCTCAGTTTCCCCATCACAGGGAGCCAGATCTTTCCTTTCTGAAATCTCAAGGTCACTCTCAAGTCTATCTTCCTCCTTGTGAGAAATGGATGTGCCCTTTCCCAGGTGAGGGGTGATTCAGAGAAAGGCAGCAATAATTAATATTGATGATGCTTCAAATGTTAAAACTTAGAATTAAGTAAAAAAAAAAGGGGGGGGGGGACAGGGTCACATGTAACCAATTAAACAGTGACTCGTCCGTGGCCTTGTGCCCACTTTGGGGGCAGAATGGTCTTCATTCGGCTCTGCCAATTAATCTCACCTCACCTTCTTTGCTGGGAGCTGAGCTGTCTGCAAATTGAAGGGAGAGGAGACACCGGCCAGTTCCAGACACATAGACCATCTCCCGTTGTGCAAATGCCAGGGAGGAGGAAGCGCAGATCAATTTGCAGAGCCGAGACAGCATACGGCCCTGTGAGGAGAGGCGGCTGCGCTGTGCCTGGGTGCGGGTGTGAGAATTAATGAAGGCAAGATGAAAGAACGCGGGCATTTGAGATGAAGCCCAGCGGGTTACGAGAGTTCAGGATGAATTTCAAAATGCAGAGATTGCAAGGCCATGGACTAATTATCTGGCTAGGATGGACTGGAGGAGGCTATGTCTACCCGCTCCACATGGCCAGGTGGGAAGCTGAAGAGGTGCCCGCTGGGGACATTGGTTTGGCAGAGGGGGTGACTGTCTGGGTCATGATCCCCTGCTCCCTGTCTTGTAGCTTGCAAGCCCAGCATTAGACACTCTTCCTTTGGGACTCAAGGTTGGACATCGGCAGGTTTGTGCAGGAGCTGGCGGGCAGGGATGAGTAGGGAAGGATGTCCTAGTGTGTGCATTCCCTAACCTCCCCTGCATTTGCAGTGCCCTTCACATGACGACTTCACCCCTGTGACCAGGCTGTGATGATCCCAAACCCATGTCCATGTCAGAGGTGTGAAACAGGAGATGTTGGGTCATCAGCTGGCCATTGGCAGAGGCAAGGGTCCATCAGGCTCCTGACTTCTGGGCAGCATGCTGGCTGCTGTGAACAGCGGGACAGTTAAGTCACCAGAGAAGGATATAGGATGGGTTTGGGGGATTGGTTTCTTGGAGTGCAGGGAGTGCTTATTAGAAGCTAGATGCTGGATGTCGGGGGCATTTGTTCCCAGTAGAGGAAGACAAGCAGTGGCCTGTCTGGGGAGGTTTAAGGGCCACGTATGATGGATTACATGGAACACGTGGCTTCAAATAAAGGCCATAGGAAGGCCTTATGTACATCTCCAAGGCAGGACCTCACCCTAGGCCTGAAGTGCTCTTACGGTTGGTCACCGGTAATGTGTTGGGGTTCCAAGCCAGTGTGGGCTTTGGGAGTTCTCACCTGTGTCCTTAGAGTTGAGGTGACTCTGAATACCTTGGGTAGAGATACCTGCCCTGTCACAAGTACTGCCTCTTGGGACAGGCTCTGAAGAAGGCTGAGGTAGATGTCAACATCAATCAGCTGTTGGTGCATAACTAACCACCCTGTACCTCTGAACACCTGTTACCTCTGCATGCTTAGTTGGGCCATAGTGGTTGATCCTGCTTGGGCCATCAGGCCTCATGGGCAGAGGTGGGCCAGCTTGCTTCTACTCCTTCTACCCTTTAGTAGGTAGTCTGGGCAGGGTTCTTGTAGGATGGGATCCCACAAGGTCCCTTGAAGCCAGACATTGCCTGACAATACTTTTGCTAGATTCTTTGGGTCAAAGCAAGTCACAGACTACCCATGCACAAAGAGAGGAGTATCTACAGGCAAGGTGCGCGCGTGTGTGTTTGTGTGTGTGTGTGTGTGTGTGTGCACATGCCCAGGTATGTCCCTGAATGACTTGGAAAACTCACAGGCTCTCCTTGTTGGACCATTTTTGTCAACGATCCTCAACAAGTCTTCTGCTCTCTGCAGCTGGCACAGACCATAGCTTCCCAACATCTGGAAGAGAAAGGCAGAGCAGAGCCTGGTAGTTTGGAGCTGCTGGACATTTGCCAATCCCTGAGCACACTTGAGTTTTACAAAATCCACTTCTTTCTGAAAACCGCGGCTTGTTCAACTTTCTTCTAACTTGGCGTAGTGGAAAGCAGGCTGCCCACTCCCAGGCGAGTCTGTGAGTGGGCCAATTGTGAACTCATAATTAAAGGGATTTGACAAGAATCAAAGAAGACTGGTCTCCACCAGGGGTTTGGGGAGATAATTACCCGTGTGCATCTGGCTATGATGGGTGTGTGAGCCTGAAGAGGGGCAGGGAACACTGGGGATCTGATGGGAAGACGAAGTGAGGACATGAGCACCATGCAGATTTTGTAATTGCAAGTCTGCCGTTGACATCGGAGGGGTGAAAGTAGGCTTTGCTCCTTTATGTCTTTAGCAATACAGCCTTCCTCATACCCCTGCCCTGCTGGGAGGGGCCTCTTTGAGCTCAGGTTCAGTCCTCACAGGGAAAAACAGGAAGTGGAAGGAATTTGTGGATGGATTCATTTGGGATTCTGCATCTCTCCAGACCAGAGACCATACAGAACATGCTCTCTGCCCAATGTCTTCCTCCAAAATGGCTCTGCTTGCTCCCACTGGGAGCCATATCTGGCACATGGCAACTGGAGGAGGCCTGTGTCTTCCAGGCTTCCTAGACCACACTTGTCTTAGGTGGGTTTTACTTGTTTAACATTTTGCTTTTGTTGGTTCTTCTCCATGAATGTCCTGGAACACTCTGGAAGGCTCTTTCTAGTCTCTCTTCCATTCTTCCACTCCAACAACTTCCATAAGGCCTGAGTTTGTAAGGCTGACCTCACTCTTGGGACTCATGGGATCTTGTCTGAGCCTTCAGCCTGGGCTGCAGAAGAGGCTTACAAAGGGCATCCCTAATCTAGCCTGTGTGAGGAGCCCAGTCAAGCTGAGATCTGTGCTTACCCCAGAACCACCCTGCTGAACCTGGCCTGGTCAGCTGAGCTGATGTGGCTTACCAACACGGGAACATTTAGCATCAGGACCTCAGGCTTGAGTTTTATGTGTACCTAAGCTTTGAAAACATCCCTCTCTATGACTCAGAGGTTAAGAGTACATGCTGCTCTTCTGGAGGATCTGAGTTTCATTCCCAGCACCCATGTAGAGAGGCTCACATTTAGCTGCCTATAACTCCAGCTCTAGGAGATCCAGCACCCTCTTCTGGCCTCCGAGGGCAATGCACTCATATGCATACACACATAGTCACATACATATACATATAAATACATTCTTTTTAGAAAGAAAACTTTCCCCTCTTGGCATGGAGAGTGTTTGTTTTCTGTCTAAGTCTCCCTATTCAGTGCACACTAGCCTTGTACTTGTAATCCTCCTGCCTCAGTATCCCAAGTGCTGGAATTCAAGCCTGTACCACCATGCCTGGCTTTGTAGATAGATACATTTTTTATACCAATGCCTGGCATTTCTCTGAGATGAATTCTTAGGCATGAGTATACTGGATTGAAAAGTTTGCACTTTGAAAATACTCAGGTGCACTGTGAAGAGCTGGTGTGGGCTGCCCCACGCCTTCAGCTGTGCATTGTCCTAGGGGCTCAGTCACGTGAGCTCGATGCCCAGAGATACTGTCCACTGGAGCTCACTTGTATGCTGAGCCCTGGGAATCTGAGGACCCCATGTTCCTTACCTCACTCTCTTAGAGCCCAGTGCCAGCTGAGTTCCCAGGACTCTGAGCTAGCTTCAGGGGCTCCCAGCTCCTTGGCAAAGCCTGGGTCTGACTTCCCCAACCGGGCTGTGGGGACACAGGCTGGGGCTGGTGGTGTGTGTGTGTGTGTGTGTGTGTGTGTGTGTGTGTGTGTGTGTGTGTCTATAGATGGCCAGCCTGACCCAGCATCCAGAGTTTAAAGAAGAGGGTCTTTGCTTTGAATATACTGTAAAGTCACGAGTGGAGTGTGTGTGTGTACAGGATTGTGTATTCGTGTGTGTGCACCTGTGTGTGGGGGTGCATGGACACATGTGTTCCTGCATGTGGAAGGGAAGGGCTGATGTTGGGTGTCTTGGTCAGTTGTGCTCTATCTTGTTTTTTGAGGCAGAGTCTCTCATTGAACTTGGAGTTCACCAACTGGACGGTCGTGGGGTGCCAGGGATCCCCTCATTTCTATTAACCGGTGCTGCAGTCACGGATGCGCTCCACCACGTTTTGATTCCACATGGGTGCTGGGGGTCCAAACTTCAGGTCCTCGGGCTGTGCAGGGAGCACTCTACCAACGGAGCCTTCTCTCCAGTCTCTCAACTACTGCTCTCAACATTTGCTGCGAGAGCTAACCTCGGTGTGCCGAGCTGACGGGCAGTGAGCGAGGACCTAGTCCGCGGTGGCTCTGCTTTTGCTGTGTGACTTTCGATGAGTGGATCCATCTCTCCGAGCCTCTGTTTTGTCACGGTAGAGAGAGTTCGTAACGGAGCCCTGTTGGCACCAGCTGTGCTGAAGAAGTGAGACGGGAGTGACAGGAGCAGTTCTTGACCCGGAGTGACAGCTTGGTGGTGACAGATATGGCTGTCATCCCTGCTCATGCTGGCTCCTTGGGTGACTGGGAGGGGAGGGGGACAGACTCCTTGGAGTCTGTGACTGGAGAGATGACTCCGTTGGTAGAGTGCTCCCTGCACAGCCCGAGGACCTGAAGTTTGGACCCCCAGCACCCATGTGGAATCAAAACGTGGTGGAGCGCATCTGTGACCGCAGCACCGGTTAATGGAAATGAGGGGATCCCTGGCACCCCATGACCGTCCAGTTGGTGAGCTCCAAGTTCAATGAGAGACCCTGTCTCAAAAAACAAGGTAGAGCACAACTGACCAAGACACCCAACATCAGCCCTTCCCTTCCACATGCAGGAACACATGTGTCCATGCACCCACACACACAGGTGCACACACACGAATACACAGTCCTGTGCACACACACACACACACACACACACACACACACACACACACACACACTCCCTGGAGCCCTCTCCTCTAGCTGAGTGATGTGATGATTAGGCAGGTGTCTGTTAATGGCTCCTGGACCCAACCAAGGCAGATGAGCAGGGCAGGGGACAGAGGCAGGGGGCTCAGTCCTTGGAAACAGGCATTAACTTGCAGGTGTTCTTGCCTACACTGTACCTGCTTCCTGCTCTTTTCTCCAGTTTATAAGGAAGGAAGGTGGGCTAGGCTGGCCGAGTCGGCAAGCAAGTTATAACGACCTCTCTCCAAAACCCTTTGAAGATGCTGGTCATGCTAGGTGCAGACAGACTCACACCGCAGTCAGCAGACACGAGAGATGAGGGTCCAGAGGCATGCACAGTACAAGGATGCTAACCATTGTGGGCTGAGAGTGGTCCTTGACATTTATCAGGTGAAACACCCCCAGGACCCAGGATGTGACCGTGTCTGGAGACAGGGACTTTACAAAGGTGCCTCGGCTAAATGAAGTCATTCAAGTGGACCCCACCCAACATCATGGATGTTCTTATAGGAGGAGGAAGTCAGGACCCAGACAGGCACAGAGGGCTGAGCTGGAAGCACACAAAGAGAAGGTGGTGTCTAAGGCTAGAAGAAAGGCCTCCGAAGAGCCCTGCCCTGCCTCACCCTGTACTTGGGTGAGTGGCCTCCCCTATGAGAAAATGGATGTCTGCTGCCTTGGTCTCCCCAGCATTGCTCATGGCTAAGGCAGAGCCCATGCTGACAGTGTCTACTGTGGCATTCCGTTCACAGAGGCTTGCTCACTGGCTGGAGGCAGCAGAGCTGGCAAGAGGCCGAGATGAGCCGGACACCTGTGGTGTCTGTGCATTCCCAGCCAACGATGCCAGGGAGTCAACTGGTATGTGTGTGGGTGTGGGTGTGATAAGATGTCCCCAGGGACGGCCTCCATCTGGTCTGCGGGGGAGAACGCTCTGTGCCCTGCTGCCTTTCCAAAACTCTCTTTAGGTTCAAGGACTGACACAGACCCATCTCTTGGATAGAAGATGCTGTCAGAAGTTCCCATGGCCTCAGTGGGCCTTGACTTTGGCTGTAGTGTGTCCAGGGAGTTTGGGGCTAGCTTAAGATGCTTGAATGAGCTGTAATGGGGAGCATCTCTGGGAAGAGGCCACTGCCTTTCTATCCTCTCTGAGCCATTTTCTAGTGCAGCTGGCCCACAGGGACTGAGGTGGCCGGATGTTCCCTAGGGACCCAGACTGAGCTGATGCCTCCTTGTAGCAGCAGAGGCAATGGGCCTTGGGTGTGCTCCAGACAGCTGTGTGTAGTGTAAGCACCTGAGGCCAGTAAGCTGACCCTGCTATGCCCATAGTTACTGGGTCCAGGTGGTTAGCAGAGCCCTGGCTTGGAAGGTGTGGGTGGTTCTGCCTCACCCAGCTGGGACTTGACGTGAGCAGTGGAGCCTGAGTGCCCAGTCATGTGACCTTTTGGTCACCCACAGTGGCCACTGCCTTTCTGGTCTGTCTTCTGTCCACAATGTGATTTCTGATGTGTGCTGAGCAGCCATATTGCTCCGCTTAATGAATGTGCCATCTGGATGCAGGTAAAACTCTTCCAGGTGCTGTGTCCCATTCTACGGATGAGGAAGAGGCTGAGAAAGACCCCACTGCTGTCCAAACACCTGCTAGTGAGGAGTGGGGTTTGCATTGAACACTCCTGCCTGGAGCCCCGCTGCCCAGTCCTGGGGTCGTCATTTGAAATCTTCCGAGTACTGCTGTCATCCCCAGGGCCATAAACGTACCCCTTGGTGACAGTGTCCATATGTTTACATCATGGAATGGTAAGACAAAAGTGCTATATGGTACAGACATTGCATATTGAATTTAAGCTTCAAAATGAAAGCTTTAAAAAAAAAATGAAAATTGGGTAATTGAGATGGCTTAGCAGGTAGAGGCTCTGGTTGCCAAGCCTGATGACCTGAGTTCAAAGCCTGGGACTCCCATGACAGAAGGAGAGAACCAACTCCTGCAAGTTGTCCTCTGGTTTCCACAACATGTACACCCTCTATAAATAAGTAAAATATAATAAAGATGAGATTAAAAATGAAAGTCAGATAGTGTACTTGGTGCATGACCTTGAGTTTGAAATGGCCTCGGGTGGCTTCTGGCTCTATCTTCTCACAGTGCTGATGCAAAGCTCTGGCCAGACGCAGGGTCATGTGACCAAACACCACTTGCTGCCATGCTTCCCAGGGACAACATCGCCTCCGGACTGACCCAGATCCTTGACCCTGTTCTCTCCTCTGAGCCTGATGATGTCCTTGTTCTTTCGATTTAGTAGGTCATTCTTCTCTTTCATTGACAAATATAATGCTGGGATTTTACTCTTTCATTGACAAATATAATGCTGGGATGTGGTGTGTGTGTGATCATGCAAATGGGTTTTGAATCTAACTGAAATTTTATATCAAATATTTCAAAATAATGATGACATTTCCCTCACCATCCACAGATGTTGCTCCCAGGACTTTAATAATTTTTCTTCGGGCTCCAAATTATAACCCTCACTCAACGTCACTGATGAGCTGTCTCAGCTTGCATTTTTCCAAAGATGATACTTTTGCTTTGAATCCACAAACTACGTCGTGAAATGCATTTGTATTTCTGTGTTTTTTTTTTTTCCATTTTCAAATAAATTCGTGCTGGTCTTAGATGCCTGTGCAGTAGGCCACGAGGAAGGCAATTTCCATGCCCCAGTGAATCCACTAGGCTGGAATCCTCCTGTCCTAGCACCAAATCAGGAGTCAGCCTCGCCTGTCTGGAGTTCACTTTGCAGAGAGGCGGTACGGTGGTACTGGGCTTCTGACCCTGGTCTCTGCAGCTGGCTGAAGACAGTCAGGTCCCCAGCAGATGCTTTTTCCTCAGTTCTACCATGCCCTCATCTCAGAGCTGCAGGCCCTGACCTTGGAATTTTCTGGAAGGAGTTCCTCCCCTCCCTGTCCCTGCAGCTACACTGGTTGTACGTTTTGACAAGAGCACTGGGCACATCTTTGAGCGACTTGGAGAACTCTATCTTCTCAAGTTGGCCTAGGTGGGAGATGTTCTTTCATGCTTGCTTCTTGAGGGATCACATCTGCAGGCTCGAGCAGCAGCCCCTAGTAAGTGCCGCTTTCTTGGTCTTTGGAGGTTTTTTCCACGTGGACCCTGTACTTCGCAGACCTGAGAGATGTTGTAGTCTTGGGAGGCTGGTAGGCAGGGTAGCTGGGGCAACAGGGGCAGCAGGGTCAGCTGGGGCAGCTGGGGCAACAGGGGCAGCAGGGGCAGCTGGGGCAGTTGGGGCAGCTGGGGCAGCTGGGGCAACAGGGTCTGCAGGGGCAGCTGGGGCAGCTGGGCAGGAGAGCTCATAGGTGCAGAGAAGTCTCAGTTCTCTCAGAAGTCATGGCAGGGTAGAATGAATAACATACCTCTCCCCTGAGGAAGGAGAAGAGACCCTTTTTATGTGTATGAGAATCTATTCTGGACCCATGTTTCGTTAGATGAACTGCCTGAGAGCCTAAGGCCCACCTACCTCCATCTGACCTCACTTAAGGTCGTGCCCCCCCCTCCACCTAGCTGGGGCATCTCTTCCACTGCTCCTGGGTCTCTGAGGCCACCTCTCCTTCTGTTGACCATGATGGCCAGCTGCAGGCAGAGTGCTCTAGCTCCCAGCTTATCCTAGTTGCTTCTCCGGGTCCATGATAAAACGCCCAGTGAAGCAATATGGGGGAAAGGGGCTGATTTCATCTTACACATCACAGTCCATCATGAAGGGAAGTTGAGGCAGGAACTCAAGCCAGGAACCTGGCAGCAGGAACTGAAGCAGAGGCCATGGGAGAGTGCCACATACTGGCTGCCTCTCCATGGCTTACTCTGTTTGGTTTTTCTACAACCCAAGGGTGGTACCGCCTACAGTGGGCTGGACCCTCCCACATCCATCATTATAACTCAAGAAAAAGGCCCTCCAGACTTGCCTACAGGCCAATGTGCAGGAAGAACTCCTTTAATTGAGATTCTCCCTTCCCAGATGACCCTAGCTTGTGTCAAAGTGACAAAAACCTAACAGGCTCACAGCTGAAGAAGAAAGCCTCCCCCAACCCTACAGGAGCTCTGGCTAGTACCACCTTCTGCTTCCAGCCATATGCTAGCCCCACCATGTGACTCTTCCCTTTTCAGGCTCCCCACACTATCCCAGTATCTCTCATAAGAGTAGCTTCAGTATCCGTGCATAGTCAGTTCCAAGATACTCTGCAGATACCCAAACCTGCAGATGCCCCAATCCCATCTATAAAATAACACGGACCCTTCATGTAAAGCTATACATGTTATCTACACAGTCCATTTTGTTTTGAGCATATAGTCTCTTTTTGTTGCCCAGGCTAGCCTCAAACTTTCTAAGTAGACTAGGTTGGCCTCAGGTCTGTGGTTCTCCCGCCTTGGCCTCTGAAGTGCAGAGGTTACAGGTGTGCTCTACCATCTGAGGCTCTTACCCGTTGCTGGGGTTTGGATGAGAACACTCTCCCCACCACAGGCTTGAACAACAGGTGTTTGGATACTTGGTCCCCTGGTGGTGGTGCTCGGTGGTGGTGCTGGGTGGTGGTGCTGTTTGGGAAGGTTGTGGCACTGTTAGGAAGTGGAGACTTGCTAGAGGAAGTATGTGACTAAGGTGGACTTTGAGGTTTCATAGCTGGCCCTACTTCCTGTTCCCTCCTTCTGCTTCTTGTGTGTGAATGAAATGTGATCTCTCTGCTTCCTGACTGTCGGGCCAGCCACACCCTCCTATGGTAGGCATGCGCTAAAGATGGCTGCTTGGAACTGAGCACTCCACAGACACTTAATCTCTGTGCGTTGACAGTGTGAGCCCTAGGGTTCCAACTCAGATCCCCCTGCTGTATAGTGAGTAGTTTGTCCACTAAGCTATTTTCCCAACCTGAGTGTGTGTTTGTGTGTGTGTGTGTGTGTGTGTGTGAGAGAGAGAGAGAGAGAGAGAGAGAGAATGTGTGAGTGTGTGTGAATGTGTGAGAGTATGTGAATATGTGTATGAGTGTGAGAGTGTGAGAGAGTGTGTGAGAGTGTATGAGTGTGTGTAAGAGTGTGAGCATGAGTGAATGTGTAAGAGTGTGTTTGAGTGTGAGTGAATGTGAGAGTGTGTGTAATGTGAGAGTGTGAGTGGATGTGTAAGAATGTGTGTGTGTGTGTGTGTGTATGCGCGCGTGCGCGCGCGCGCATGTTGTGTGTAAAGTATCCTGGACAGTCTGAACTCTTCCTGTGAGTGAGTCTGGCTCTTTGTGGGAAGCGGTTGGTGGCGATTTCCTATTGAGGGTCCAGCTTGCTTTTCCTTGACAACCATCGAGTACCACTTCCTGTGTTTCTGACTAGCTGGAGATCATGAGTGCAGCAGGCTTGTTCAAGTGTCGCCGTGCCTTTCTCCTAAATGTACCTTTAGTTCACTGTCAGTCATATGTACCGCAAATATTTCCTGCTAATATTCCTTCCCCCCTTTGGACTCTTTCTGGCATTTTTAGATGGACAGAAATACTTAATTTTTATGTGGCCCAAACACCCACTTTTCCTCCCTGGTTGTTGCATTTTGACTCCTGCTCAAAATGTTTTCCCAATCAAAGGTCATGAACAGGTCCTCCTCCATCATCTTCTAAAAGCTTCAGTGAGTGTTTTGACATTTGAGTTTGGATCCAGTTCTGTCTAGAATTAATGTTTTGAGTATGAAGGAGATGGGATCAAGTTTCTTTATCCCAGGTAGAAAGCTGCTGGTCCCAAGACCACCTTCCTCATGGTTCTTCCTCCCAAACCAAGTGTCCTCCACCCAGGACGGTCACATCTCTCTCTTCTCTTTCCTTGTGTTAACACCCACCATCCCACTGTGTCTTCATTGCAGAGGGGGGCAGGGCTTCAAGATGTACCACAGGGCTGCAGAGCAAATGTCCTCCAGTTTCCTCATTTGCCAATGGTTTCTTGCCTCTTGTATTTCCACATAAAATGTAGAGCCAGAGGAGACGGTTCAGTTGATAGGGTACTGGCCGTGCACGAAGACTGGAGTTCAAGTCTCAGAATTCACCAAGGAGTGGATGGCTGAGCACAGTGGTACACACTCGAAATTCTGTTGTCCAGGAGGATCTCTGTGCCCTCTCACCAGCCAGCCTAGCTGAATTGGTACATTTTAGACTGAGACCCTATTTCAGAAACCAAGGTGGGTGATGCCCGAGGAAGGATGCCTGACATGACTGGCCACTGGTTTCCACGTGTGTATACACGCATTTATATAAGCATATTAACAAACACACACACACACACACACACACACACACACACACACACACACACACGAGCAAAACCTTAGAATTAGCCTGTCAAGTCCCACAGAAGTCCTTTGGAGATTCTGATTCATACTCTGTGGTGTCCACAAATTCAGGGATATGGGCATGCACATCTGTGTAGGACAAAACCTCTAACCACCGCAAATGGCTTTCCCCCAATTTTAAAGCTTCTTCCACGTTCTCTACAGTGTTTTATAGTTTCTTGAAGAAAGACCTTTTGCATTTTGTTAGATTAATTTCTTCCTCATATTTTCAGATGGTATTGTAAAAATTTTATTTCTTGAGCTTTCCTTGTCGAGGGGTAATTTGCATACAGTAAATCACACAGAATGTAAACTCCAGAGCAGCGGGTTTTGACATCTGTGCACACTCCAGTCATAAAAGTCTCAATCAAGAAATTTCCCCAGTGCTGTTTCTGGGCCACTGTCCTGTCCCTCTTGCTGAGGGAACTGCTGTGTGGCTTTCTGTCATAGTAAAGAGCTTTACTGCGTTCACAGGACTAACTGCTCCGCATTCGCCTTTTAGTGTCTGCTTTGGTGAACACCTTTGCTGAGCTCATCTCTGCTGTC
>CABHPQ010171323.1:0-43520 GCA_902168405.1 Peromyscus aztecus | reverse complement strand
TAAAATGTGAGTGACCTAATTTTTAAATGTCAACATCTTTAGTTAAAAAAAAAAAAAAAAAAAAAAAAACTTGCCATAGGACCCAGGAAAACATATTGGTAGGCCAGATTCATCCAGTGGTAGTCGGTATGGCACCTCCATGTCCAGAGGAAGTGTGCCTTGTTGGAATGGGTAACACAGACACACTTGCGAAACCTGATTCTCCCAGGAAAAACAGGACACAGGGTGGGCAGGAGGTGGTGCTTAGTGGACTGGGGAGGCAGGGTGAGATGAGATGACCAAGTTCTGGGAGTCCCCAAATGGACTCGTTTTTAAAACGGTCCCAAGGAATTTGGGAGCCAACTGGATATTTCTCAAACACAGGATACCATCTTGTAATCCAGTTCTTTGTTAATGACACACCCTAAGAACTCGTTAGAAAGGCCTCAACGTGCGCCTTTTATTCCTTTCCCAAAGTTTTGAGTTGGGCTTTCATCCATTAATAGTTAATGAAAACAAAAAGCTCCTAAAAGCTGAAGCCCTGCCCGCCCGCTGAGAAGCCTCGGGGAATAACTTCTCGGACAACGTGAAACAGGGCACTTACCAACAATGACAATGGCCAGCAAGATGGGAAGAGCGATCAGAAAATACCACGTGGAAGGGACGGATTCCTGTTCCACATAGAGCTCCAGGTTTCCCAGCTTGACCTGATGGGACAGATTGGCGCCATCAGCCCCCGTGGAACCCAGCACCATAGGCATGCGCACTAGAACCTCCCCCAAGACACAGAAGCGGTGGCCTGGTTGGATCCGTAGGTGTGCCAGGCTGGATCTGCAGTTTCCAATTCTGGCCCTCTTTGTCCTGAGGCTTACCAGTGCAGAAGTGGGCTAACACAGAGGCAGAAGAAGGCCCCTGGCTTTTTTCTACAGGAGCAATTCCATGTCTCTCTCTCTCTCTCTCTCCCACATGTGGTGTTTGCAGGCAGGGAAATTTTGAACGCTACTTTCTTGGTCAAAATCAGTTTGGCAAGGCTAACCAGCTGATCCCTGAGGGCCCTTTCCACTTTCTGCTTTTTGGGGGGTAAGGGGTTAAGAAAAAGTTGGAAATTAAGCTTGAAAAGGGAAAAACTCTGCATCCGGGTCCTTTCTCCATGGTTGTACACACAGGCGCTAAGAGAAAATGCAGCTCCTGGGAAGCCTGGCTGCCCCATGGAATCACCAAGAGAAGTGACTGGGGTGATACCAGGTCTTGGTGGTCTAGCATTTCTCTCCGTGGAGGGTTGTTAGTCCGCACCCGGCCTCATTCTGTCCTCTCTGAAATGGGATGTTGACAGGGTCTGCGGGCAGGCTGTGGTAAAGACCACAGGTCTCCATCCTATAGGGTGTCAGCTCACTCCATCCCTGTACTCATTCTCTCTCCAGCAGCTGCCCAGAATCCAACACCAAGACCCTGGCGATGCCCAAAAGGTCCTCATAATCTCTGGCCCTCCCTGGGAACTCTCTAACCTCCTGGGCATGCCCCTCTCGCTCCAGCCATGCTTGACCCACTGGGTGCGGATCAGACCTAGCAGGCAGGTTTCTGCCTCAGGACCCTGGGATCCTGTATGTCCTTCTGTCCAGTCTGTCCATGGCTCCTTCTCGTCCTCCTCCCCGAGGCTCTCACTCTAATGTCACCTCACAGGCATACTTTTCCACGATCAGGCTAGCCCAATTTCCTTTCCCCCACTTATTACCCTCCCTAAAGATGGCTCTTTGCTGCATGTTTTCACTGGGAAGTTCCGGAGAGGCAGCTGTTTCTGCCTGTTTTCTGCTCTGCTGGGTTCGAATCCCAGTGCAGGCACTTGGGAGCTGTGCTGCAAATGGAAGGATGTAAGTGTGTGCCACGCTCTACTAGCACGGAAGGTGGGGCCCTGTAGGGCTGGTTGTGGCTGATTTTGCAATGGCTACTACCTCTTTTACCAGAACGATAAGCGGAGGGAGGGACGGAGGGTCAGGGAAGTCAAAGCCCTTACCCAAGACCACAGAGCTGTGGGACATGAGCACGTACTCATTTTTGCCTCCCACTACAATAGGGTCTTTGTTTTTTATCTAATTATTTTTTTAACCACAAAGCAAAATGTTGTTCTTTTTTCTCTCTGCAATGCTAGAGATTAAGCCTGGAGCCTTGCGCACCACTGGCAAGCACGCGACCACGGGGCCACGGCTCCTGTCTCACAGAGCATTTTTTATGTGACCAGGCAGAGCCTCTTCCATCGGAAAGAGTAAACAACCCTCTGTATGTTTCCCTTCCGAGAGGGTCCTCAGTCATGAGACCGTGGTGGAGGAAGCCACTTGCACACCATAGGTTATTTGGCTGCTGACAGAGGTTAGTGCCACCCTGCCTGTGCCTAAGAGGCTTTTGTTTTGGGTTTCTGCTAAGACATGTCACTTCTGCATTTAGAGGAAGGATGGCAGCCCAGGCATCAGTGGGTCCGGGGATGCTGCTTGCAGATGCTTTGGTCTAAAGGTCCAGCCAGCACAAAAGCTATCCAGGTTCATTAGGATTATGGACAATGGTGTGTTCAAGGCTTTGACATTTAGACAAGCACATGGATGGATCTGCCTGCCATGCTGGTAGGATTATGCTTGAGCTTACAGTAT
The DNA here is from genome assembly GCA_902168405.1 of Peromyscus aztecus. NCBI lineage: Eukaryota > Metazoa > Chordata > Mammalia > Rodentia > Cricetidae > Peromyscus > Peromyscus aztecus. The sequence continues at coordinate 40,902 of CABHPQ010171323.1, read as the reverse complement.
TTATTTATCTCCTATAAAGAGAAAAATCCAAAGACCCATGAAAGATGCCATTCCAACCCGGGGGTTAGGGAGGGAATTACCAAGACTCAGATCGGGACAACAGGTGGGACTTCCAGGTGACTTACACGAACTTTCTTAGAGGAGGTAGCGATGCTGTTGGCATTCTTGATGCTTTTGATCTTGCAAAGGATGGTTGTGAGATCCTGGTTTCGAGTAATATTTTCAAAACTGCAATTAAACTGTTTATTTTCCCCGTGGAAGAGAGTGATATCAATGTCATCCTTGGAAATGTTGAAATTGTCATTTTCTTTCTGCAAGGAACGTGATGAAGATGAGGGACTCTGAGCACTCGTGGAAACTCACACATGTGGAACAGCCCACACAGGAAAAAAAGAAAAAAACATACTTGAATTTTCACTTCCAATTCTGTGTCGATCTCAGATTCCACTCGGTACCCTGTAAATCTGGGGTCCTCGAGGTATTGTAGGGTTCCACAGTCCAAGTAGGTATCTTGGACTCTCAGCTTCACGGCAACATTTGTACGCACTTTGGAGCTCTTTAAATTGGGGGCTAAAAACCTGCAGAAAGTTGCTGTGCAATATTCAGAGACCTAGAGAGGAGGAGAGAGCCCGTTAGGCACCAAAGGACCACAGCTCTAAATGCTAAGTGACCTGAGGAGAGACCAAACTTCTGGGAACTTCTCTTTTTCCCCTCTGTAAAACTAGGCCAGCAACACTATGCATCTCACAGGGTTAAATTAACCCTAAATGAAATGGGCGGAGATAAAAAACTCACTCAATTAAATGTGGGCTCCCGTGAATGAGATCATATCTGCAGAAGCGCAGGGGGTCCGACAGGCGCGCGTACACACACAGTAATCACTCCACACATGCTAGCATACTCAACACACAGTATCATTGGTATTACTGGCATTCAGGAAAGCTGTCGGGTGACGTCATGGGGGAGTGGAGGCGACGCAAACAGAGTGGGATAGGCAGAGAGGCCTGCTTTGGCTCAAAGCACTAAGGTGGATGAGTCCTGGAAACTCTAGACAGGGAATTGAGAGTCAAGGCCAGCTGCTAACTTGCTTGTCCCTGGTTGAGTCACTGTGTGTCAAGAGAGCCTCTGCAGAGTGTGAGCAAGAGCTCCTAAGCTGAGAAAGCTCTGGCGGGGGCTCCCTGTTAGCAGAAGTCCCTAACCACAAGGAGGAAGCAGCTTTTCAGGCATAACAGAAAAGAGCAGAAAAGAAGCCAGAGGACAGTAGGTCCCTTAAGAAATGAGGGGCATAGAAACGGGAACAGAGGTAGAAGCCCGGCCCAATTGGTGAACAGGTTTATTGACAAAGAACACCCATAAATACACCGCCATGTTCAAGGGTACAGAGAGACAGTCAGGGAAGCCTTGCAGGTAGTGTAAGGAGAGGTTGGCAGGTGCGTTGGGGTGTGACTTGGTGGCAGAGGGCTTCCCCGGTATGCTTGAGGCCCTGGGTTTGATCCTCAGCACCGTTGAGATAAAGAGGAAGGGAGGGAGAGCAGTACAGAGAAGGAGCTGATGCTCACGCCAAGAAACGTGTCAGGTGGGAGAGTCATTCCCTCTCGCTCTTTTCCCTAATCTTGGAGTTAAAGGCGGGTGGACAGACGGCAGAGGTAGCCACACCAGTACAAGTACACCATCCCTTACCTCAACGCTTTCCTAAACGCCAGCCCTCTTCCCTGCCTTAGCCCTTCTGTGACAGGATGAAAAGCCACTGGACAAGAGCCCCCACTTCCTCAGCAGCCTCAACACCAACGTGCTGGCTTTTTACCAACTTTCGAAAAGAAGGACCAGCGACAGGGTCACCCTAGCTCCTTACTCCTAAGACCCCGCTCTTTGTACTGGGGACCAACCCCTATTTTGAACAACTTCTCAGTCCCCTTCTCTGGTCATCCTATTTTCTTGGACCCCTGGAAGTGAGGATGCTGGCAGATTCTAAGCATCCTTTCTTCATCCTCGATGCTCGCTCTTCTACACCGTTATCCCCACAATAATGTTGAAGTGACTTGCCTCACCATCACCAGGCAACTGGACCCACCCTGCAGACAGCCGTCCAGTGGAGAGCTCCACAGGGGCCTGGTGATGTCTCAGCCACACTTGGACATGTCTCGGCCATGCCTGAACATCCGCAGGGGCATCCTCTCTGAGCTGCAGCCTCTCCAAACTACCCCGTGCACCAGTGATAAAATGATACCCATACTCATATCACTTCTTGCCAAGGACAAGAAGCCTACAGAGCCAGGGGCAACGGGGAGCTATTGAAGAATGAAGAGTGATGTTTTTAGCGTGATTCTCTCGCGCACATCCCTGTGTGGTTCTCAGCCATCCGCATCACCTGCCCCAGCACAACCTCTAGGTTCCAGCAAAGCAAATGTGAGCGGTGTTTCAGTCAAGAGCTGGTGAGGAACCTGTCTTCTGTGCCTGCAGTCACCCCGCTGCTTCCCTGCTTGCCTGTCTGACCCTGCCCATAATATTCTGTTTGCTGTCTCAACTCCATCCACTCATACTTTCAGTGGGAGACACGTCACGCCTTCTGGAACTCATGGGGTTTCTGGTCTTGACGGAATCAGAGGACCTGGCACTCACTCCCCAGCACCTGCTCTGCTCCTCCAGTTTCAATACAGGTCTGCCATCTTCCTTCAGCAAGGTGGGGGAGGGGGCAGTACCCTTTGTTCTTGCAGCCAGCAAAAGGTTTGGCTTACAGTGGGTACTCAATACACGTGGCATGCTTTGGGAAAGAGAACGCATCTCCATGTCTACTGGCTCAGGCTGCGCCTCAGGTCAAGGGTCACCACACAGCTGAATGTGTTCCCATCATGGGGAGTTGGCCAGAATCAGACACACTGTGAGGCTGGGGACTGGCCAGGAAGTGAGTGTGTCAGAAAGTGGGTGTGTGTAGGACAAGGCTGTAAGAAAGACGGATTGCTATGCCTCCTGTTTCTAGGCGCGAACACACACTGGTTGCAAATGGGGCAACGTTTTTGGCGCCCTCAAACTCTGCTGGCCTTGGCAGGAAGAAGCCCCGAAAGGCTGTTCCCTCACATTCGAAAACAGGAAGGAAAGAGAAGGCCAACCAAGAAGCACCTACAAGTGACAGGGATCCCAAGGTGCAGCTGCGTTCCTCACCACCTCCTCATGGCACCCCCTCCTCACGGCACCCATGGCCTCAGCCTATTGGCTCCTGGGAGAATCTCAAGGCTCTTCTCAGAGAACTGAGCCCCATAGGGACCAGACATTGCCCACTGTCTGCCTCTACTTTGGGGTCATGGGAGGAGGCGAAAGAAAGTGTCTACATGGGACCCAAGGGACAATGACAAGAGACTTGTTGTTACTCAGCAAGTCACCCGACCTCCACCTGTGGGGCTACCACCACCTACCCTTCACAGGTTCAGTACATCAGACCTCAGCCGTCCACAAAGCCTTTCCCACATAGGCAAACACGTTATCTCATTAAAATGACTGGCCACGAGTCTCACACAGGGAGAACGTAACAGGCCTTGCCATATGAAATTCGTTTCCGGTTCCTCTGCGTGGCAATCCCAATTAACCCCAAGAATGAAGACTGTCTGTCACAGGACAGACAGTATATATCATAAATGAACAGAAGTTTATGATGCCAAAGTCATAGACATGAAATATATCCTCCCCTCCCCTCCCCACACACACAGTTTAGTGAAAGGAAAGCAAAATTATGACTGAAAACACTTCTCACACTTACGTTGATGTTTCCCTTTAGCTCATGTGAAATGATCAGGTTGTCGATGACGTCAAAATTCCTGCCCATGATGGTTATATTTTGCCCACCACTGCAAGAAATAAAAGGACAAAAGGTAAGCCGCAGGCCATTTATACTTTCGAACAAAACTATTAAGTGATTCACAATTAATGTTAAGCTTAGTAATATCTCGGAGACAATTAACTAATTTCAATTTCAAATGCAAGATAATTTGAGAAGTCTTTAAATGGTGCTGGGTACTGACTCATGGTTTTTAAGACACCAACATATAAAAACGCAGGTCAGGTCCTATTTTAATTCTGGGAAAATGCCCAAATTCTTTAATAGAATTTGAACTTTTTTGTGCTATTTCGCCACATATAACCAGATCATCTGCTGCACCTTGAAAGCATTTCACGGAACAAAATTTCATGTGATGACTGTTTAATCTATCTGAAGATGATCCGCTCTAACAATTTTCAGGATCCAACTTCCAACCTACCGATTATATTTTATTTAGTGAGATGGGGAACATGTTGGACAAGGTAGAATGGTTAAGTGATATTAGAAGTTGGAATTCTTGTTTGAGGTACAATGTTTCAGTGTAAGGGGAGGCTCCATAAATCTCACCAAAACCAAACTGAGTGACTTCACCTATTCTTAATGTGTCAAAGTGGTCACTGGGTGTGAAATAAACAGCTCGCCGCAGCTCGGGCCATTCTCATGGGAGCCTCAGTGTGTCGGGTCCAGTACCAGCAGAGCCCCTGATGATACCCAGGAGATGGAGTAAAGCAGGCCAATGCATGCAGGGCAGACAGTGGGTCCTGAGCTCTGCACACACAAGGTGGCAGAGCCCGTATGGCCATTGGACAACCTGCCTCAGTCACTAGGAAACCCACCCAAGCATATTCTACTGATTGCAGACTGCAGCGCCTACTTCTTGCTCAAAGTTCAAAGGCAAGGAGCAGCTGAGAGACCCGGGCTCAGCACAGCCATGATGACGGGACAACAGTGACGTGAGGAGGAAGCAAAACACTGTGGTGGAAACCACGCATCCTGGGCCTGGCTATCAGAGAGCTACGTATATTGACTGAACTGCGTCCATGCCTCCGTTCACCCCTTACCAAAGGGACAATCCACCGTTGGTCTCTCAGGGTTTTTGTAAGATTTAACCAGGTCAGTAGATATACCACGGGTATGTGGTAAGTACCACATCCGGTCTACTTTTTATACATAGGGCATACTTGGTCTCAGAGTAGAGGGATGCATGCAAGAGCCTTGCTTTTGAAATCTCAACTTCCCTGTACCACTCCAGTGAGCTGCAAGGCTTGCATGCAGAAGCCCTGAGCCCGGTTACTCAGAAGGAGGTTGTAGGTAGAGAGAAGATTGGAGGGAGGGGTATGGGGGGGGGCTGATGCTAGGGACTGAACTGGGGTCTCACACATGCTAGGCAGTATTTACTGCTAAACTACGTCTCCTGACCCGAGATAAAGCCGTTTGAGAGGCACTGAAAGATCAGTGAGTTCACTGGGGTTGGACCCTAATGGAATAGGACTGATGGTGTTCTGAAAAAGGTTATCGGGGTACAGCCTTAGCCGGAAGGACGGGAAGAGACGGCTACCTGCAAACACAGCGGAGACGCTGCCTCAGAAGGGGCTAGCCTTCCTCATACCTTAGAGACCCTCAGCTCCACAACAGGGAGGAAATTGTCTGTGTTGTTTAAGCTCCCCAGTCTGAATTCTTTATTATGGCAGCTTATTAAACCAACAGCAAACAGCCACCTCCCACGTTCAACTTAAATAAGAATATAGGGATCTTTTTTTCTATCTCATTCTCCGCCCCCCCCCCCCCCCCCCCCCAATGCTTTGACAGTGGTCTTGCGCGAACTTGGAAAATTAACTTCATACCGTGTGAGGTGAAGAAAACCTCTTTGGGATTACACTCTGAAAATCTAAATGTGAATTTAAATTTGACTTAGGGGGAAACTTCTTTTCCCCATTAATATATTGGATTTATCTGAAAGAGTTGATTTAGGAATTTCTAACTCTCAAGGAGGATCTCTGAAACGTAGAGGCTGCTTGCAGACCCCAATATTTCTCCCAAAGCATTCAAAGCAGCTGACTCCCAAAGTTTGAAAACGAAAGCTATGGGAGAGGAGCCCCATGCCATGAGCAGGAGAGGCACCTGGTACAGAAGGGTACAGGGGCAGCCTGGGCTAAGAACAGCCACTGTGGTTGAACAAAACATTTGAACTGTGAGTTTCCTGGTAGCCAAGGTGAAATCAAAGCAGACTATGGTCACAGTGCTTCAGTGACAAGGGAAGGGACAGCCAGCTTGTCAGATGGCGAGCATCTTTCCAGGAGTCACTCCTAGGAAGAACACAGAGAGGGAAACCTGGGTGCAGCTGCCATTGCTCCACGGATTTGTGCGATGCTCATGATCTGATGTACATGACCCTCCTCCAGGAGAAGAGAAGCCCTCTCTGGGTCCAGACGGTACCTGATCCAGGTGGTGGCGGGGACTATCAGGGAACAGTGGGGCAGAGCTATGTACGACAGAGCCCCAGCGGAAGAGCAGTCCCCACCGTCGAACTGAATGCAGACGTCTTTCATCTCTTTCCGGCTCGACGGAAGTGAGAACTTCATGTGTGTGTCATTTAGCACGTGGCTAACCTGGATCCTGGAAAGGGGTCAGAAAAAGAACTCTTATGTGACGCAGACACTTAGCACCGTTGATTAAGGTGACAACCTATGAATTTCACTTGAAGATGGCCACAACCTATCAGAACAGTTGCGAGCAGCCGTAGAAGCGAGGGCTGCCTGTTGGGTACGGCTCTCGCAGGCTGGGTTCCTTTTTCTTTTGTGCATGTCTACCTTTGATCTGCATTCCCTTTAGAAGGGGGAAATGAAAACATATTACCTTTGCCCTCAGAAGTCTTAATGGACCAGGGCAAGCAGGGCATCGTACTAAGTTAAGGAATTGCGGTTAATGTTGTGGAGCATCATGGTACTGCTCTTGTCAGAGATACACTGAAGAGACCAGGAGTGACATGGTGTTGGGGTTTGCTTTTAAGACTCTCCAGCTGCTATGCCCTCTGCCCTGCCCCCACGAGAAAAAGCAGGAGGAAAAGATGAAACTAATTGGGAGGATGTCCATAATTTTTAAGTTTGGGAAGAGGTTTATTTATATGCATCTTTCTTTTATATATGCTGACATTTCCATAACTAAAGTTTTTTTTTTTTTCTTTAGAAGTAGTTCCAGTTGAGCACTGGGAAGGTATGAGCCCAGGTAGACCTAACAGTTCTGTCCTTCAAAGAGCAGAGAACCTGCTCCAGGAACCCCAAAGTCTCAGAATCAATGGGCATAGGGCTGGCGCTTGCCTCCAGACCTGGGATTGATGCCCCTCAACAGTCAAAGCAAAGCTGTTCATGACATTCCCTCTGTGACCTGCAGTGACCCAGCCTTGTGTCGTCTATGACTCTCTAAAGCACACATTCAGACCAAGTTGTGTCTGCCACCTGCTCAGCTTTAATGGTGCTACAGGAGAATCTGTTTCTACTATGGGAAGGATATTATGTGCGTGATTATTAACCCTTTGGAGAGAGCAAATTTGAAAGTCGCTGGAGTCGGTCTCTATGTACCCTGCCCAGATGTATATATTTTAAGGCTTCTATTTACCTAAAGCAAAGTTCTAGGAAGGTCACCCTCAAATCATTAAAACACAAACTTATTTGTAAATTTTGGAAGGGCAAAAGGTGGGAATGTAGATCATCCCACTACTAACACTTTTGTCCCCCCCCCCTTTTTTTTTTTGAATAGTCATCCAGTTAAAAAGTCTACGTGAAAAGAGTTTGGGGATCACCATGGGCTCAGGTATGAGATTAACTGGGTGATTATATCATCCGCTTGCGAACCCGGGTTCACCACGCAGATGTGCTTACAGGAATGCTACCCGCAGGAAGGTCTCTTAGTCATTTAATTCAATAACTGCGGCATCTCAAGATGCATTCAGAATGGAAATGAAGGCATAAAGAGCCAGAAACAGGGTAATGCTCCCCAAAAAAACGACTTCTTTTGCAGCGAGGCTGATTGCCTTTCATTGAGTGCACAGGTGCCTAACGTCACGGATTTCGCCACGCAAAATGAAAGATTTTTGCAATAAGGTATTTAGCCAGGATAAACGGCACACTTAAGATACCTAAGTTGCATAGATACAGGCTTTAATGTGTGTTGATTCACTCTGGTACAGAGGGAAGCCAGTGTTGGGCACCTTTCCCCATCAAGATCGTGGGTATCCCAGATTCACTGCAGGAAGGGGAGGGGGCAGTGATGTGCAGTCTGTGGGTGAAAACAGAAAGTTCACTGAATAAGCATGGCAGATCAGAGTGCTGTACAAATCTGGTTTGGTAGTTAAAAACCGAAACATCACGCTTCAGCGGATTGTCTTAAATGCATTTCCATGATGAAAATAAGCTCAGTATTATGGTTCATGTAGATTGCAACATTTTTTTTTAAACTTTAAATTAGCCCAAACTTATAAAAGTTAATAAGCAGAAAACTGAAGTTATCTGTCACGGTGTTATTATTACATAATGCTAGTATTTTCCCCTTAGGGGAAGGTGTAATAATTCCCCTAAGGATATTAATGAAAAACTGAATTGTTTTTTTCATTGTTAGGATAAAAAGAAATCAGGCTGGGCGGTGGTGGCACACGCCTTTAATCCCAGCACTCGGGAGGCAGAGGCAGGAGGATCTCTGTGAGTTCAAAGCCAGCTTAGGCTACAGAGTGAGTTCCAGGAAAGGCGCAAAGCTACACAGAGAAACCCTGTCTCGGAAAAAAAAAAATAAGTAAAGAAATCAGATATAATTATCTTTAAGGGGCACATTCACCTGGTATTTATTTGGGGTATTTTTTTTTTTTTTACTACTAATATATGCCCTAGTAATTTAATTATTTGAAGTGAAAACCAAGCCAGTCAAGAGAAGAAAACTACATCAAACAACATTTCCATTTTTTTTTTAAACTGCAGGTAGTATACTGAAAGAGTGGTTCCTTAAAACTCTCCATCAATTTCCAAGGTACACATCTATAGTTGTAAGTTAGTTCCTTTCTGTATATAATTGACTGTGTTTTGAAAATCAATCAAGGCTCCCCCTGGCAATATCCTGAAGTTGTTGTAGGTTGCAATTTGGGGGAGGGAGGGAAAGTAACACAGGTCAGGGTCTCCCATCTGAACTTCAGATGAATCGTTAAAAACGTATGACTTATTGTAATTATTATGTATAAAACACTGAACTATCATTTGGCTACAGGAAGCTCCGAAGCCTACTGAAAAATGCTTCGGCGTAGGTCTTAACGTTACCAAAGATCAATTATTTCTACTCACACATCCTTATCACATGTACTGGTTCCTTTCAGGATCATGGTGATAGTTGATGCTTGGGTGAAGTTTGCTCCAGTAACTATCACATTACTTTTGCCTAAGGTCGATATTTTCTGTGGCTCAATGGCCTTAATGTAGAAGACCTATTGGAAAGAAAAGATTAAAACAGCAGATCAAAGCTACAAAATGGCACTGTCCTTCTGCAAAAAAAAAAAAAAAAAAAAAATCTGTTGATGTGCTACAGTTCGAAGAACTCACTAGGAAATCACACTTTGCCAACACAAGCAGATAGTGTTTAATGAAATCAATGAATTCAGGGAAGAGGGCTGAAGATTCGTGTCTCTCAACATGTGGCAGCATGAGGTCAAACCAATTAGTCTTTGTCTCCTAAGACAGTTGAAGAGCCCGGTATTCTATCTGAAGAGTGAGCTGTCACTCAAGCTGAGGAAGAGCTCCCTGCCTTACCCTGTGTCCTGAGGCTCATGACGCTTGCCGAGTGCAGAGGCGACTTCCCAGAGGAGGCTAGCCACCCCCAGACTCATCATTCAGTTGATACAAATAACAATCCAGATAAATTTAATTCCCTAGAAAGGCATGTCTATTTTCTATTTGTTTCAATCATACTGTTCCAATGTGGGGGGTGGGGTGGGGGGGAGGGTCTGTTTTTAAGAAATCTACTGGTTGAGCCACTCAGTATTAAAAAGTTAGATGCCTAAACCATTGCGAACAACCATATGATCTCTGTGACTGGCAGTCACCACACTCTGTATGACCCACTCTCTCGCTTTCTCTGGCTGATAATCAACACTGAGTGCCACAGAGACACCTACTACCTAACTTCCCTATCATTCAGACCTGTGTCTCCTCACTTCCCCGTTTGCAAGGTCTAATCAGTTTCCCCTACAGACCCCAAAGAGGACAGGAATCATTTGCCCCTTTCTTTTCTAAAGATTTCATTTCTATGTATGTGTAACCAGGTGCTTCTGAGGCCAGAAGAGGGTGTTGGGTCGTCTGCAGCTAGATTTCCAGGTTGTTGTGAGACACCGGATATTGCTGCAGGGAACTGAACTAGGATCCTCTGCAAAAGCAAGAAGCTCTCTTAACCACTGAGCCATCTCTTCTGGCCTCCATTTTCCCTTTTCAAGACCTAACAATCTAGTTGCCTCATACGCCTCTCCTTCAAATGCTACCATCCTTCATTCTGGCCACTTGTTCTTTCATGGATCTTCGTCCATTCTAAGATTCTGGCCAATATAAAATATAGCAGAGCTGAGCATGCATAAACTTCACAGTACTTTAAACGTGACCTGAAAGTCCAGAGAAGCATCATCATGTCATACCGGGCCGAAACACAAATGTTGAGAACAGCTATTGGTAGCCTAAAGTCCATCAGGAAGAGACGGAGTCACTGGTCCAGCGGCTGTGATGGCTAGCATCTGCCTGACCCCCTGCTGTTCCAGGTGACAGACTGTGACCCCCTTAGAACAGCCCTGCTGGCTGGCTGCACTGAGCATCCCACTGAAACGAACACCTCCTCACTTTTGCTCCCTTGGCAAACACAGGTGCTACATGGCTGAACAGTTATCACTCATTATCGCTATGGATTGATTTTGCAGATTATGGCAAATCCATCATTAATGTCACCACAGTGATGACGTAATGTGACAGGGAATTGATTTCCGTGGCAGACTTTATTTTAATCACTTTTAAAAGGACTTTAGCCCTGTATTTATTGAATTCACTAAGAGCCTGAAAGGGTCACTTTAATTATTCTGTTATACTTGACTGCATTTTATGGGGGGAAATTATCTGCTAGAGTGGTACTTGGGATGGGGGGGATTAGCAACGACTTCAAGATAAATCCCTTACAAATGTCAAGTGTGTGTTGTATAAGAAGGCTTCCTGTATGGCTTTGTAGGTGACAGCCAAATGATCAAGTACTTACTAAAGGCCTATAGGGTCTTAAGGACAGTGCTACATGAGGGTAGGCATGGAGTATGGGTAGGGTTATATCAAGAGCTAGCAAGCTACAGTGTAGGGTTCAAATCCTGTCTGCTGTTTTTGGATGTCCCATGAAAAAACTGTCAAAAGGAGAATAGAATTTCAAACATGTAAAAGCACACAAAGTCCACATGTCATTATCCAGAAGTGTGTGTGTGTGTGTGTGTGTGTGTGTGTGTGTGTGTGTGTGTGTGTGTGTAGTATATCATCTCCAGCTGTTTCTAGCATAACTGAATAACTACAACAAAGACTGTGTAGCCTGCACAGCCTAAAACACACACTGCCTGGTTCTTTGTAGAGCAGTGGTTCTCAGTCTGGGGGTTGCAACCCCATTGGGGGGTTGAACAACTCACAGGGGTTGCCTAAGACCATTTACATCACGATTCATAACAGTAGCAAAATGACAGTTAGGAAGCAGCAATGAAAATAATGTTATGACTGGGGGTCACCACGACATGGGGAACCATGTTAAAAGGTCGCAGCATTAAGGAAGATTGAGAACCACTGTTATATAGACAATTTATAACCCCTGCTTTACAACAGACCACTGTCTTCTTAGAGACGCAAGGTGTGTGTGTGTGTTACAGGTCAGAAAACTATCTCCTTGGATGTTGGTTCTCATCTTCTACCCAGTTTGCTACTGCGTACACTTCTAGGGACTCTCCTGACTCTGCCTCCCACCTCCCATTGGGAGTGCTGGGATTCCAGACAAGCTCTGCTGTTCAACTTTTCGTGGTTTAGGGGAAATGAACTCAGGTCCTCGTGTTTACACCCCACATGCTTTATCCACTGAGCTCTGCTCCCAGATCGTAACTTTCTTCTACTGTAAACACTCCATGTGCATCCACGTCAACTCTTTTTCTCGGTGCCTCATGGACTCACACTGTTGTTGTCTGCTGAAGCAAACGCGGAAAACACGCTAAGCACATGCTACCTCTGTGTTCGTAGTAGATGATAGAGAGAGCCTTGTAACTATTGATGAAAAAAATACTTTTTTTTAAAAAAAAGCACTCCATTTTGCTCTTTTCATGGTTCTAGAAACACCCTCAGAGGATGAAGTCTTCTTAACTTCTTATTTCCTCTTGGGTAGATACGGCCTTCCTACATCAAAAGAATTTCATTTGAAAAATCGGTTTGTTTAGAGAAGTTTCCATTGGTCATTTAGGACCGAGTCCAGGCCTGGCCTATCTTGTGGAAGCAGATGCTCACAGTTTGATTCCAAAGAGGGTCAGATTAGCTCATTTGTTTGCCTGGAGAACTTTCCTTAATCTTAGAAGGCTAAAAAAAGCTGCCAAGATGACCCCACCCCCGATAATGAACATATATATGAATTTTTTTTTAAATTTAAGATAGAACAGTTATAAGCTGTATTTCAGAGCTGCAACAACTCATAGAAATTTTTTATAATTGTTGATAATTTAAAAAAAATACAGTGAAGACAAAAGGACAAAGAACTATCTTTCCCACCGTGTTTTCACCCTCAGTACTCTAGGTCGGATTTTGTATGTTAAAATTAATTCACAGCCTGACATGATGTAGCCAACCCTCACGCTCACCCAGAGGGTTAGTCAAAAACCATAATTGCACTGGATACAGCCAGGACTTCTCATAGCTCTACAGTGAGGCTCCACCTCCTACCTACGTCCAGGGTTTCCATGCATCAAATCAAGACACCCATGACTGCCAACATCCCAGCCTACCACCCTCTACCAATTCACCTCAGAAAGGGTCACTTCCTGTTAGCTCCATTTTACAGACAGGAGTTATTTTTAAGTGATGGTAAAATATTTTCTCAATTATTTTGTTAAAAAAAAAAGCTCAGGTTTTTCATTGTTTTGTATTAAAAGAGCACATTGGAAACTACTTAATTAGGTGGTTTGTAGAACACCTGCTTATTTTTATTTTTATTTTTCAAAAACTAAGCTGTTGGAAAGTGTCTAACCTGCCTCCGACAGTTCTTGAAAAAGTCTGAGAGGATGAGCTCTGATGGCGCAGGCACCTTTGGCGAAGTCTGACACCAACTCAGCTCAAATTACCGTGACATTCGTGGAGAAAATATCACTGGTTGAAAGACTATTGGAAAGAGGTGCATTAGGAAGGCACAGTTTATTAAGAACAAATTGTACTCTATTAATCTGTTAGGGGAAAAAAATCTGAATATAGTGAAGCTCTCTGTAGGTCTGGACCTGAATCAACACTTGGTAAAACATCTCTCAGATTTTCACTCATGAAATTAGTTCAAACAGGACTGGATGAAAAGTCACACGGATTCAAAATCAGCAGGAAATCTGAAGTCAAAGGACATAAGAGAGATGAAAGGTAATATAACTAATTAAAGGAAAGTGTCCTGTTGGGCCCGACGGGTGAGTATTTGGTTTGGAATTATTTAACATCTTCATTAATGACTGAGAAGAGCAGAGATGTAATGTATTAATAATATGTATAAAGTGAGCAGAGTGGTGACCAGCAGTAGAGATGGGAAAGTGTAAAAGGGACTGAGACATGGAAAGAAAAGAGAATACAATTCCATCAAAGTACAATCAGAGAGTTCAATGAACAAGGTGATGTATTTGATACTCAGTCCCCCAAGGAAACACCCCCTCATAGGAGGCATAGCACAGGCTCCAGGGGACTTGGGATGTAACTTCTAGTAGGTTCTGGGAACTGTCAAAGGTCAGCCATGCCTCAGGATATAGATGGGAAACTTCCAGAGAATAGCAATAGACTTATGCTCTGTCCTCTGAGATCAAGACTTGCTTCTGTGACCTGGGAAGTAACTCATAGGTGAGTGTGGAGCTGCCTGGGCCATTCCTAAATTATTCTTGACCATCGAACCTGAATGTAACCACAGAGAACTGGCCTGAGTGACAAGACCAGAGAGGACAGACAGTTCTTAACCCGGCTTCTAACATGCCCTCTGCCAAGACACAGTTTGAACATTCTTGTTGACCCACTGTCCTTGGGGCCACCCTGGCCCATCTGGGGCCTTTTCTACTCTCCTTGTCTTGGGGATGTCTGGCCTTTCCTGGGGCTCATTCTTTCTTAGACCTCACCCTGAGGTGCCCCTCTCCTTCTCCATCTTCTATGAGAAGCTCCCTTGTAGGCTGGGGCACAGATGGGACAGAGTGCTGGGGACATCTTTCTGTAGGCTGTGAATATGTTGCTCTGATTGATTGATAAATAAAACACTGATTGGCCAGTAGCCAGGCAGGAAGTATAGTATAGGCGGGATAAGTAGAGAGGAGAATTCTGGGAAGTGGAAGGCTGAGTCAGGAGACGCTGCCAGCCTCTGCTGCCATGAGAAGTAAGATGTAAAGATACCGGTAAGCCACAAGCCACGTGGCAAGGTATAGATTTATAGAAATGGGTTAATTTAAGATATAAGAACTAGACAGCAAGAAACCTGCCACGGCCATACAGTTTATAAGTAATAGAAGTCTCTGTGTGTTTACTTGGGTCTGAGCAGCTGCAGGAGCTGGGTGGACACAGGAAAACTCCAGCTACAACAGAGTGGGCCCATCTAATCCTGAGAGAAGCCTGTATTATCTTTAAGAGTCCCCCTCCTTTTCAGAGAGGCTCTTGACATCAACATTATGTGGTTTAACACTTATTGTACTTGGGCCATATAAGAGGGTAGTGGTTAAAAACTGCAAACTCATGCCGGGCGTTGGTGGCGCACGCCTTTAATCCCAGCACTCGGGAGGCAGAGGTAGGCGGATCTCTGTGAGTTCGAGGCCGGCCTGGGCTACCAAGTGAGTTCCAGGAAAGGTGCAAAGCTACACAGAGAAACCCTGTCTCGAAACCCCCCCCCCAAAAAAAAAAGAAAAGAAAAGAAAAGAAAAGAAAAAACTGCAAACTCTTGAATCAGATACCTGGGTTCAAATTTCTTCTCTACATTTTGGTTTTGAGGCGAAACCTTTCTCTGCCTGTGAAATGTGGTATTGTGAAGCTTAAATAAACAGACGCTGAGTTCAGGACACAGCGAGGGCCCGATAAAGATGAGCTGTCACTATTCTGCTTAGTTCGCCCTGGCATTCTTTCTACCTGTCCCTTTTCCTGTTATGTACATTCAACTCCTTTATGATAAAGAATCTCACTTCCTCACTCCAGAACATTTTAAGTTTGACAGTGCAACTTCCTTGTGGGTCTAGATTGGGCCTGCCCAACACAAAATAGTTGCTCAACCAACACTCTCTGAGTAGAATTAATGCAGAACAGTGTTAGGCCTGTAGAAGCTACTAAAAAAAAACAAGTCTATGTTAAATTTAATTTTCCTTTTGAAGGCAAGACCCTTCTTGAAAGGGTCCATTTGGTATTGTCTGTAAGGAATTGAAGCACACGCTCAAAAGTCATGGAGGAAGAGAAGAGGAACAGAAGAAAAGAAAAGAATAATATGAATATAAACTCCTTCAGAGCAGGAGACAGATTGATGTGGTTGATTTATGCCCTATAGTGATAAGCGTGTTGTGAGGAAAAACAAACATGACCACAGAGGCCAGGTGTGGTCTTTAATCCCAGCACTCTAGAAGCAGAGGCAGTTGGATCTTTGTGAGTTTGAGGCCAGTCTATTCTACACTGTTGCAGAGTATTTGTTTAACTATGCAAAGATGTGTTACATTTGTTTAACTGTGTAAAGATGTGTTGCTGTTTTACCTTGCCTGCCTAAGGCACCTGATTGGTCTAATAAAAAGCTGAATGGCCAATAGCAAAGAAGGAGGTATAGGCGGGACTTCCAGGCAGGACGAGTAAGGTGGAGGAGGAATTTAGGCTTGGTTGTGGGGGGGGATAAGAAGAAAGAAAAAGAGATGCCAGGAGCCAGAGAGACAGACACGGAGTAAGCAGGGAAGTAGGACATACAAAATGAAAGAAAGGTAAAAAGCCCTGTGGAAAATGTAGACAAACAGAAACAGGTTAAATTAAGTTAAAAGAGCTAGTGAGACAAGCCTAAGCTAAGGCCAAACATTCATCATAATAAGTCTCTGTGTCTTTATTTGAGAGCTGGTTGGCGGCCCAAAGAAAATTCCAACTGCACTACACAGTGAGTTCCTAGTCTACATAGCAATGGCCAGAGCTACATGGAGAGACCCTGTCTGGAATAAAAGAAAAACAAAACGAACAAACAAGCAAACAACCCAAAACAAAATAAAACAAAACAAAACAGCAACAACAAATCCATGACCAGAAATCACTTATGGCACACCACAGATCATCACAGCTTTCTCTGAGAGCAGGAGGGGCAGCTGCATCTGCCCTCAGCAGGTGAGGGTACCAGATAAAAAACGGTTAGGAAGTGAAAGGAAAGGTGGCCACCCAGCTAGGTGCCAGGACAAACAGTCTTATGGTTTCAGGAGAGAGAGAGATTAGGATTGGCCTTTATGGCAGACAGCTGTCCTCATTCTAGGCCAGATGAGATTTGGGGCTGTCTTCCCTATTGGACTCACACGTTTCCTTCGTTCAGTCCCGACAAATGATGGCTCCCGTTTCCGGGCCAGGGAACCCTGGATCAAGTAAGTCTTAGGAGAATGTGAAGGCAACTGTCCTGGGTTTGAACCAGGAATCCTCCCCTATGAGCATTCTCAGGTATTCAAATCCATACATCAAACAGATGTAGTGAACAGCTCTTTATTGCCACCAAAGAAGCAAGACCACACCCCCAGAGGTCTGGGACATACACCCCAACACATGCAGGCTCCGGCTCATTTGCCCTTGTATGTGATCCTTTGTTTCCTGCTTCTTCTGTGTAGACAAACTGAATTATTGAAGATTTCCTGAATTTTCTGGCCTGGACCACACTTTTACTTATGGTGTTTCCTTCGCATAGAATATTCACTCTTCTATCTTATTTTATTTTGTCTAGATGTTTCCTGATCCTCTACGGTGAGCTGAAATGTCATTTCCATCAGTCCATCCATCCATCCATCCATCAAAGACTTAACCAACCACATTGATTGTGTTTAACCACCAGGCATTGAGCTTAGATAAACAGGAAGGACTAAGACCCTAAGCATAGGTAGGCTTTGAGTTTCTGTACTTTCAGGTTCTGCCCTAGGTTGATATGTATACACACACACACACACACACACACACACACACACACACACATATATGTGCACATAGATGTATACCTATATATACACATATATGTATATCTTTTTACACATATAGATAGTTAAATCTTGTATTGCTATGTGTGTTCTCATGGATAAAATTCTTGGGACTGATGGCCAGAGGGGGAATTGACTCATCTGTGTACTGCATGTGGTACCCATGCAGTGCAGCATGACAGCATCTAATAGATGCTCCACAACTTCCCGTAGGAATCATCAACTCCCGCTCAACATCTCAGCACCTCAGATGCTGCCTGCTGCCTTTCTTTCCGGTGCCCGACATTTGGTGCCTAGGTGATGTGGGCAGATGCATTCCAGAAAAGCTCTTAGTGGCTTCTCCGCTTGAACCACTGGGTCCGGTCCGCCATGCAAAGCTCACATGAGAACCAACAGTGCAAACCAGAAAGTTTCACATTGACATGATAATGAAAGGCAGCAGTGTTTCACAGAGCACAGGAAGTCTCTCCAATGCCAAGCAGCACACTCTTCCCTCACAACCAAATCTGAGATTCTGTTCTGAGTCACATGAAGTAAATGTTTTGGTATCAATAAACTATCTTTCTCCAAACCTAGAAGGGCAATCCGTAGAGAAGCACAGAAAGCAAACCTGGGCCTTGAATTATCTTTCAGACTCACCCTTTTCTCTTGGTGACCCTACCTTTAAAACCACAGTATCACAGTTTAAAAGGTACAGGAAGGTACAATACAGGAAGTCAAGATGCTGTGACTACAGCATCCTTCTCTCTTTAAGACATTTACAAAAAAGCCACTGCCTGGACAGCTATTCAGCACTCTTGATACACACAAGAACGCGGCTGAATTTCCAGATAACTGCGTCACGTGGTACCCCATTAATATGTACACTCTTTATGTTTTTATGCATCCATAAAAATAAATTTAATTCCCCAAACTAACCTCCCAAAGGGTACATCTAGATGATTCTATTGACATAAAATTCCGGAAGAGACGAAACTATGGGGATGGAGAGCGCATGAGTGGTTGGGAGGCACCAGAGCTGGTGGGTGGGAGGTAGGAGACAGTAGTTGGGGCTATGAGAGGGCAGCTGGGGAGTCCTGTGGTGATGAGCATTCTAGACCTTGACTTTCCACATCATTAGCAGGGCTGAGATCCTCAGCTCTATTTTGCAAGGTGGTACTATCTGAGGAAGCGGAGTAAAAGTTTTGTGTATTTTTGTTTCTTATAAAACAGTCTTTAAAAACAAGGAAGACATTAGAAAGTTCATACTTCCTGATTTCAAAACATACTAAAAAGAAATTATAAGAATCAGACACCATGGCACTAACATGAAGACAGACACACAGAGCATTGGACCAGGAAAGAACCCTCAGAAATAAAGTCTCACATACAAGCCCATGATTGGTCAGTGAGAATGTTATCACCACTGGACCAGGGCAAGGGCACTTGTGGGGGGCCGTTCTTGGGTTCCTCGTGGCTTTACCCAGCTGTGGGGGGCTGTTCTCGGGTTCCTCGTGGCTTTACCCAGCTGTGGGGGGCTGTTCTCGGGTTCCTCGTGGCTTTACCCAGCAGATCCACATAGAGGATGATTAGGACCACGGGCCTGAGTGCAGGTGTCTGAGATGGTCTGCACTGGGCTGTGCTGGGGGAGGAGGTCATTTGCTCCACCCCCTTGGCGTCTCTATAAAAACCCTGGGGCAGAGACAGTCGGGGCCCATTGGAATAGGTTCCAGGCCCTCTCGAGGCTATCCTTTATTTTCTATCTGTTTATCTCCACGATATTCTCCGCAATAAATCCTTCTATCTACTATTTCCTGCTGCTCACACTCAAGAAAACTCTGGGAAGCTGTGGGGGTGGTGGGTAAACGCCCCACAGGCACTCCAGAAATGGTGCTGAAAAAAATTGAATATCCATATACAGAAGTATGACTGGACCTTACCTTACTGCATAGACAAAAATGGACTCAAGAACTGGCCAAGGTGTGCACAAATGAGTTAAAACTCAAAGAAGAAAATATGATGTTTGAAAGGGGTCATGGCATTAGTTTTGGCAGTAATTTCTTGTGCCCAACCCCCAAAGCACAAGAAAGAAAAGAAAAAAAAATAGACAAATTGAACTTCACTGAAATGAAAAATTCTATGTATCAAAGAATACAACAAGGTCAGTGATGTAACTTAATGTAGAGTGCTTGACTAGTAATGTGTGAGGCTTTGGGTTTGAGATCCAGCAAAACACACACACACACACACACACACACACACACACACACACACACACCACACCAGAGATGTACCCAACAGAGTTGAAAGGTCACTTACAGAATGATAGAGAAATATTTTCAAATATGACATATTTGGTACAGGGCTAACCCTAGAAAATACTTCTGTCTAATGGACACAAAACAAGTTAGCCAATCAAAACGATGGGAAAGGAGTTCAGCAGAAGGCATTAGCTAGCAAGCAAGGAAAGGAAAAGGGTGTAGGTGTCACAGATCACGGGGAGAAGAGAGTCAAAAGTCACTAAGATCACACCTCTCATCTGTGAGTTTGGTAATGACCAAACCAAACAAAAAAAGGTAAGTGTCAGTGAGGATTTGAGAAACAGAAACCCTTGAGCTCTGCTAGTGGATACTTCAACTAGCGAAAACAGCATGGCTGTTCTTTAAAAAAAAAAAAAAAAGAATTACAGCATGACCCACGTGTCTTAACTTTTTGGTGTTGAACAAAAGAATTAAACACAGTGGCTCTCACAGGCGGTTGCACACCTGTGTTTTTAACAGTACTTATCATATTATCTAAATTATGAAAGCAAACCAAGCACCCATGCATGGGTGGAGGAATAAATATAAATAAATAAAATATGTATAAATAAAACGTATCATATACATATACTGGAATTTTATTCACTCTTAAAAAGGAAAGAAAGTCTGATGCATGCTACATGGATGAGCCATGAGGGCACAAGGGTAAGGGAAGAAGGCCAGTCCCGAAAGGCAAACTGCTTGACTCCACTCACATGAGGTGCCTACAATGAGTTGTGTCTTACAGACAGAAGGTAGAATGTTGGTTCCCGGAGCCTGGGGGTGGGGGGAGGGGAAGAGTTATTGAATGAGTACTGAGTTTCCATTCAGCAAGATGTAAAGTATTCTGGTGATGGGCTGCACGAGAAGCGTGAAGGAATACTTACGCTACAGAACGGCACCCTCAAAATAGCCAAGATGGTAAATTTCATGTCCCGTGTAGTTTACCAAAATTGAAAACGACCACCACCAAGCGTGATTAAAAGAAAAAAGCTTCTATGTTCTCCATCCAGGCTCCTGTCACTGCGCTTTAGTTTTACAAACCACCGAGAACAGAGAAGCAGCCCATCACCTAATTAAACCTCAGAGACTCACAGGCCAGAGATATTGGCACACCAAGGTTCTCTAATGCTTTAATTAACTGCATAATCCACTTGGACTCACAGGCCCTCAGCCTGTGTTACTTAATTCACCTAAAGTTACTATCAACTTTTCAGTAATAATTAAAAATGTGTTAGTTATTTATATTGACACTTGACCTTAATAGCTGCAAATGGCTAAGTTGGGGCCACTGATTAGTCACGAACTGGAAAGCCGGGCCTTCTGACTGTCTTCCAATGCTCTTCTTAATTTGTCTGGTTCTGACAGACTCCAACGACAATGAGAGAGAGACCTTGTCCACTTAGTGTGTGTGTCTGTCACCACATGTAAACACTTAATGAACTTCTGTCAGCTCAGGGAAGCCAGCACCGCACTGGGTCCTAAACAACCTTAACCACGTGTGTCCTGCTCACAGATATTCGTACAGTCATGGCGTTTCTTTCTGCACATCATAGATATGTTGAGCTTGGTGATTAACTGTAACTATGAAAGAAATCAAAAGGAGTTTCCAAGAAAATTCCATAGGTAAAAAAAAAAAAACACCACTCTTGAGAAGAGAGAGACACACATTCTATTTTGGTGTGATTAATGATGGGTTCGATCAACTCGACAAAAAGGGAAAAAAGACTCGGCACGGCCAGCTTGCATATTGTGCACAGACCCCTTTCCACGCACGCAGCCCCCACCACGGGCGCAACCCTCACCGCTCGTTGGAACTTAGGCTGCCTCAGCTGCATGGTACAGTTTTCCCAGTGAGCCACAAAGTCACCTTTGCATTTCTACTTCGACCGGAACAGCATCATTTTTCACAATTACCAAGTTTTAATTTCTTTTATGTGAATGTGAAGCCTTTGATGTATTGAGCCAATTATGTGAAACTTGGTTAAAAATGAACCCAGAAAGAAAAAAAAAAGAGTGTGTGGGGGAGGATTTGGGTTGTAAGTAAAATGGGGAATTTTTTTAAAAAAAAGAAACCCAGAGTAGTAGTTATCATCGTCATCAAAGGGGGATTTTTTTTTTTTCCATTATCTACACAGAACTGGAGTCTGACCTGTGAAGACTGGTCGGTTCTGTTGCTCCTACTCTCCTTGCCTCTTCCTCCTCCCGAGGTCTTGGGTGGTTTCTCCACAGTGACGTGGCAGAACTCCTACATTGGAGAACAGCCCTTCAGCGTCAGAGTGAAACACACAGGAAGAGGTGGGGCGGGGTGCGCACCAGCATTTGATTTACCTGATTCCTCTCGTAATCGGACGGCTCGCAGGACGCGAAGGGGTGGATGCATCTTTTGTCGCGTTTACACCAAGCACAGGCAGTTTCGATACACGCTGCGCATCTGGCAACAGTTTGGAAAACTGACTTAATGCTTACATTTTTTTTTTTAAGGGGCTTATTCATCTTCTAGATTTTTTCCCTCTCTGCTGCTACATGCTAAGAACATGAAAGAACAGGAATACTAATACTCATAATAAAATCTTTGAACAGCCTAGGATGGACAGAGGGAGAAAGGGTGGTCCTTTAAGCCTGGGGCAGAGAGTAAGGCTTTGTGCCCTTCTCTGGGAAGCCCTGCGCGCGTGCGAGTGGACGGATTGCCATCACACTTACAGAGGTGTTGCCATGGAGACCTGAAGCTGGGGTCACCTGCTGGTCTGCTGATAACAGGAACCCACTGAATCTGCTTCTGAACCTGGTTGCTACTGGTCCACCCTCAGGTAAGCCTCACTAAAGATGGATCTTCTCCCTCCCTGCTGCGGCCGCTCAGTCGATCAGCAGACCCTCACTCACTGGAGCAGTGTGAGACACAAAGCGTTACCTGGCAGCCAGAGAGGAGGGGGTACCACTGTTTGCTTTACACTCAGATGAAGGAAGAACTGTGTCTACTAATCTAACGAGCCCCCTGTGCGTGGGTCACTGTGGAGGACTTGAAAAGCACGCCCAAGAATGATCAGAGTTAACGACGAGATGGTAGAAAGAGAAGAAAAGGTGGGGTCTGGTCTGGAAAGCTGTCCAAGGGATGCCACAACAAAACACAGCAGGAGGGGATGAGGAGCCAACGCAGAGGGGGCCACCTAGGCTGGAATTCATATAGGCTCCAAGCATTCCGAGATCCTAACCTACAGAAAGTCACTCTCTGAGGGCTGGAAACAGCTCTCCTTTCGGGTGGGAGCCTCTGCACCAGGCAGGCTTCCATATAGCAAGCAGCTCCTTGAAGAGACACTCTGAGGCCTGACTCTTCCTCGCCTAGCAGTGGGGTCAGTCATTTCCTTCCATCTGGACTCTAAAGCAGGGGTTCTACAGAGAGACACCGTTCAACGCTCCTGGCGCCCCTAAGATCTATTTCATTCTCTCTTCCCTTTTCCTCTTGGCTGGGTTGGAGACTCTCCATAACAAGTTTTCTATTTTTCTCCCTTCAGTTTGTTTCCTAGACATCACGGATTTCCCGTTTGTGTGATCACCTTTCAGTGGACCTCTTTGGTAAAGATGACCTAACTAACAGTCTGAATTCACTTTCCCTGTAGTGATTCCCAGGTCTGGCTGAAAACCACGCTCATGTGCTGTTTGGCCAATCACACCCCAGAACGAGTAACAGACCTCTGATAATACAGCCCACCAACATCATCTTCTGTCCCAACTTCAGAGGGCGGGCCTCTGAAAAGTCTGCTTCCTCTGCCTTCTCTCTGCTTTAGGAGCCAGGAGAGAGCTGTGGTCCAAATTCAAAGGGTTCATAGCTGAAAGGGGCCAATGGTAATAAACGGAAGACACAGGGCTGGGGAACACTTGCTTAGCATGCTCAAAGCCCTGAGTTCGATCTCCTAGCACCACAGGAAGGGAGCAAAATGAATATGTCATTTTGGTGAGGGAAACCTCAACTTGCCTGACTTGCTTGTCTTTATGCTCTGGCCAAACTCCCAAAAGCGATTTGCATTATGGGAGAGCCTAGCAGTACTCCTTACTTCAGGGGTCCTCTATGTCTGGGGAAAACACCGTTCCCTGTTGATAGAGACACCTAGGCGCATGCTCTCTCCTCAGCTGCTCCAGTTTTCTCGTTAGGGCTTGAATGAGCGAGCACAGCTTATTACCTCAGCGACTCTCCTAGCTCCCGTTAGGCCATGCTCCAAAAGGCACTTTGGAAAGTTCTAGTCCGCAAAAGAGTTCTTTGGGAAATTGAGGAGTAAAACAGATAAATTAAAAGCAACGAGAACATTTCAATTTCAAAGCCAATCTTACTCTTTTAATGACGCACAGTTGGTAAAGTTGAATCTTTCTGATAAGTTCCAAGACGGGAAGGAGAACGTGGCGTTGACAACCAAGACATCTGGAGGGAGAGGAAGGAAAAGGAGTCATTCACGGTGGGTTCCCGCCATAGTCAAGCATAGCTGGAAATGCAAAAGAAAGAAATATTCTCGCCTTTTCTACACAGAGGGCATGGGTGTGCCAGCTGTTCGCCAACATTTGAGTCAGTATGTGGCTTCTTCCCTGTGGGCCATTCATGTCAGGCAGCCAGAGTGCACAGCACAAGCCTCCAAACAGACTGAGCCTGGCTCTAGCTCCAAGGCGCCCACAGACAATCACCAGGAAAAGCCATTTTACAGCCCATTTACATCCCATGCTCTCGCTGGGATCACTACCCCAGCTTGTAATTGGCCAAGGTGTGAGAATAAAACAAGTCACCGAGCAAGAAGTGCCTGGAATATAAATACCAGCATGTTGGGAAAGAAACCCTGCACCTTCAGAAAGATCCATACTCTGCAAATATTGACCTAACAAACCCTAAGTGTGGTACCCCGCGGCGAGGCCCAGTAAGCTCCTAGGAGTCAGCTGTTGTCAAATGAAGGTGTTTTTTTTTTTCTTTTTCTTGTTGTTGTTTGCTTTTGAAAACCTTATCCATTGGTTGGAAAACTCCAAAAGAACAAAATGAGGGTAAAACCTATGCTAAGTCAGCAGTAGAAAAATGCCATTTTCACTGTTTCCTTAAACCTCCATGCTGGATCTGAGGCATTGATCCCCAAACCCAGCCGTCGATCAGAACCACAAGAACTTGGGGGAAATAGCAATACCAGGGCTACACTCCAAGACATCATGACTCAGCAGAGCTGAGGTGGGTCTCAGAACCTGTATATTGTAATGCCCCTCCCGACATAATGAGCACACAGACCATCATTTGGGTACCATGGTCCACAGCAACATCCTTCAAGCCCTCTTATGTCCAAGCAAGGACCAGTGCTAATACAGAGGAATTAATATCTTCTTACTTATAGGAATTCATGGGAGAAAAGTACATTGGGCTTGTTAAATGGAAGTCTTGACATTGTGAGAAGTTGACCCGACTTTGTGGACATCCCTAAGTTCCTTCCTGAAACTTTATTAGTGTGCGGTTCACAAAATCTAAGGATTCTTACGTGGCGATGCCTCTCTCCAGCACAAAGACTTACTCTGATGGCTAGAATTCCACAGAACATTCTGCTCACGTCAAGTGGGCTTAGATGAAATGATAATCTTTTGTTCTAAAGACAGGGAGGTCTGGAGGGCTGCCATGACCTCTTGGCAAGAGCACCTGAACAGACACTTGACGCATGTTAGGGACACAAACACATGGCCATTTAGCACTGAGGGACTCCCAGGGAAAATACATTTCCACAGAACTGACAAGCGCCCAGGGAGGAGCCTGCAGAAGGCAGACTTCACGGGGCACCAACCGTGCACAGCACGTTGGAAATTTCACAGGGAAATGAATATTCACGAGCTCTCCTTTGGAAGCACTTACAGTTCTCCTAGAAGATGTAAAATAGCCAAGGTGAAGGAGACACAGAAGTCAAGGGTATACCATGTGAGTAGTTTGAGCTCCATGTAGTGTCTGGGTGCAAGATAGGGGTGCCTGTGGAGAACCAAGGGCGTGACAATGACTGGGAAGGCCAGATCAGGCTAACAAGGCTGTATGGGAGAAACAAGACCTTTCTCCAATGTTTCAAAGTATATGGGAAACAGGACTTGACAGCAGAGGTGAGGCCAGCCAAGACTGGCCATGAAGCTAGACACGGTGGCTGAAGCCAGACATGATAGCTCATATATATAATTCTAGCACTCAGGAGGCTGCGTTGGAAGGATTTGCTACATAGTGGAATCCTCTCTCTCTCTCACACACACACACATACATACATACACACACACACACACACACACACACACACACACACACACACACACAGAGCCCATGAACTAAGTTTTGTCAATGGTTTTAGACTCTGAGCACAAAACGTGGACAACTGAACTTGTTGCATTCAGCCAAGGGTAGGGGAAGGGAGAGCAATTGTTGGAAGCCCTAGTGCCACTGATTAACTTTATGAGTCAGTCTCAGATCCTTTAAAGTCATATTTTATAGGTGAGCAAGATTTGCATCTTTAATGACCCAATTTAACCAGACGTGCATTTTGAAGTCTGCGTAGTAGTGGAAAACTGGTGTACTTTTTAAGCATTCAGACCCAATGGCTGCAAGGGTTATTTTTAGCTCACGTCTCTGGCTTTGTGCATCAAATTCCTTCTTCAGGGATGAAGGCTGAATTGAGTGCTGTGGTCTGAGTGTTTGGTATACCCTCAAAAATTTTGTTTTGGAATTTAATGTTCAATTTGATAATATTGTGAAGTGGAGCCTTTGGGGGAAGTGGTTAAATCATGAGAACTTCATCCTTATGAATGAGACCGGTGTCCTTATCAGAGAGGGTTGGAGCATCATCTCTTGAAGCAGGGAGTGAGCCTTCACCATGCATTGAATCTTCTGATACCAATGGCTGGGATTCCCCAGCCTCTGGAGCTATAAGCAGTAAGTTCCTATTTGCCCATACATCATCACCCAATATTAACTGAACTGCTCACAAACAACTCACATAACTCCAATATGATCGCACCACACATTCCAGGAGGCCTCCACCATAACCTTAACTCTTTCAAGTCTTTTCCATCTTAACAGACTTACGGGTCTTCTTCTGAGCATCCTAGACATCCCTACATCTTGTCACATCCATCTGCCTCTAATTCCAGCAGCTCTCACTCTCTCTTATCTGGACCACTGTGATGGCTTTCCTACTAGCTGCTCTTTAGGACCTGAGTATTTCAGTCCTTCATTTCCTCTCCCTCCCCCCTCCATTTATTGCCATCCATCCATCTGTCTATCCACTCACTAAAAATGTACTGATTATAAATGAACACACTGGGCCAGATGCAGCACTATGCGCAGCAAAGAACCTTTCGAAGTGTTTCTGAAGTCCCTGCCCCGTGGGGCTTGCCTTCTACTCCAGTGGGAGGGATAGACGATCCACAATTGTGTCTTTCTGCTAATGAATCTGACTCTGCAAACTTGCAGCTCAGGCTCTCAGCATTTCCTGATCGCTCCCAGGACGGAGCCCATGTCTCACACAGCCTCCTATGGTCCCCTGCCCCCACCCCACTGGCCTTACTCAAATACAGCCTTTTGTAGTTCCTCAATCAAAGCCTTTCCTCTTCTGTCTCACACACTTAACTCCAGTCATCCTTCATTCTTCTAAGATTGGTATCAATTACTCCAGAAAGAGATCCTTGCCCACCCCAGGTGCCTTTAGGGCTATAGGTTCCCAGTATCCATATACTACATTATATCCCTACATTATATACTACATTGCGTACCATCATTAACACACTACAGTTTAACCCTAATAGGTTATAAGGATTCTGAGCAAGGGTTAGCTTAATCTGTTTTCATCTCCATATTCCTGGAACCTAGCACAATATACAGGTATTCATACTTCCTGTATGAATGAATGAATGAATGAATGAACGCATGAATGCAATGAACTTACAATGTTTTCTCATCCCACCTAAGGCACTTCCTGCTTTTCTGAACTCTGCATTATTTCAGCTACCTGGATAGAATCAGCCCAATAGCATCTGGCTTTTCTAGGCTCTCCTAGCCGATGTATCCTGCTCTCCCCAGTCATATTTGAGAGTGGGGCGCTGGGGTCGACACAGGAGATGGAGCAGTAGTGAACACCCAGGTGGAAACCAGAGGTAGAGGTAGAGCAATGAGAGGGTAACTATCCCGATCCCCAGGAACTGAACTCAGGAGGTACTCTTGCTTCTTGACTTTGTAACAATGCCCAGAGGCATCCACATACTGTAGCTGGGTCTGCTGGGGATGTTGCAGGCACAGGTCCGGTTCAGCTGGCTTCTCCCCTGGCAGAGCAGCTTGCCTGTGTCTGCGTTCTTCACCACGCACTCCGAGTGTCTTGCAGAGAAGCCTCCCAGGATGGTCACTGTGGTCTGTGCAGGGGGGAAGACACATATCATTATGGTTGGTTTGTATCACTGCTAACCCTCCTAGAGCCTTATGGGAAGTCACCTTTAGACCTGTGTGGTAGTTGGAATGAAAATGGTCCCATGGGCTCATAGAGACTGGCACTATTAGGAGGTGTGGCCTTGTTGGAATTAGGTGTGGCTTTGTTGGAGTAAGTGCGTCACTGGGGGTGGGCTTTAAGGTCTCAGAAGCTCAAGCCAGGCTTAATATGGTGCACTGTGTTCCTGCTGCCCGTGGATCAAGATGTAGAACCCTCAGCTCCTTCTCCAGCAACATGTCTGCCTGCACACAGCCATGCCTCCCTCCCACCATGATGGTAATGGACTAAACCTCTGAACTGTAAGCCAGCCCCAATTAGATGTTTTCCTTTATAAGGGTTGCCATGGTCATGGTGTCTCTTCACAGCAATAGGAACCTTAACTAAGACAACCTGCCACAGGAAGACAAGTTTCTCTAGGGAGCTGGTGAGAAGAAGAGATATTTCACTGGCTATTTGTTCTTCTGTGAATTGAATACTCTAAGTCTTTGACCACAATTCTGCTCTGTGTGTTTTTCTTATCAATTTTTAAGAGCTCTCTGCATGGTGTAGATACTAATCCTTATCTGTCATATTTCTGACACACACTTTCTCATAATCTACTGTCTGTCTTCATTTTTGTTTGTATAATCTCTTACCCTTATACATCTTTATGTAATCAAATATAGGGGTTCTTGTTTTGACTATAAAATGCTTTCTACCCTCTAGCTTACAGACAAGGATTAAATTGTTCCATCATGTTTATTGTTTCATTTTTTTTTAAACTCACGTCTTTAACCCATCTGGAATTTACCTGTGTATATATAGTATGAGATGAAAGTCCGATTTTATTTTTATCCAGATGGCTAATTAGCTATATCATAACCATTTATTAAACAACAAAACCTCTCCTTTCCCCATTGAACCAAAATGAGAAACTTGAGAAAACTTTGTAGATTTATCTGTCTTATGTGTGCAAATGTATTGCCGGCACATATGTGTATGTGCCTATATGTGCCTGGTGCCCATGGAAGCCAGAGACAGTACTCTCTGGAACTGGAGTTACAAATGGTTATGATCTGCCCAGTGTATGCAGACAACCAAACCAGCATCACTTCCAAGAATAACAAGTGCTCTTAACTGCTGAGCCCTCTCCCCGGCCCCCAAGATATCCTTTTTGTAATACATGATAAGGTATTTAGAATCTATTTCCTAAATTATCCTCTTTCAAAATCCATTGAGCTACTTCTGTTCCAGCGCCACTGAGTTTTTACGACTTTAAATATCTGATAAAGTGAGTGTCTCCTTATTTATCTTTGTTTTCATAGGAATTCCTAGACATTATTCATCTCTTTGAGATTCACAATTATCTTATCCAAAAGCTGTTAAGGTGACTACATTTCTAACTGAAATAGCAAATGTGTACATTCATTTTAGCAAAGCATGTATCTCTACATTACTAAGCATTCCCTTCCAAACACAGGATTCTATTTTCATTTGCATGACTGTAGGGCGCGGTTTATTTGAGAGGGTGTTCCTTGATCTTCCGGGGTTAAGATACCCTTGCCACCTCTTTATTACTTCCTATGAATGCTATCAGATAATAGCTCGATCGACTTTTGAAATTAGCTAGGGTTTACTGTGTGGTTAAATACAATGATGAGCTTTACAGGAAGAGGGTTTTGTGAGAGTCTGCGTATGTGCAGAGGTGTGGCGTGTATGTGGGAGGAACGAAAAGAGAGCCTTGAAATTCCAAAGTCCTAAAGCAAATTTCTCCAAATGAAATGTCTAAAGAAACAGGGCAGCTAGTTCTCCCATTGAGAAAGGAAATTAAAGGAATGAAATGCTGCCCGATGCACTCACGTCAGTCATAAGAGGGAACCTGGTAGGAAGATGAGCTGAGTGGGAAGCTGTAGTGGAGGAAGAGGTGAGTGACCCTGTCACCTGGGATGGAGAACTATGACCGGGGCCACCTGGGAAGTCCACACTCTCATCTTCCTGACCTCTGCTCAGACTTTTACATTGCCACCTAGCTCTCTCTGCTCTCTCTTGGTCTGCTAAAAGCTTGCTGAGTCTACACCCTAATCTTTCCATTTTTCAAAAATTTGTGTTTCCAGTCCACAGAATCATGCTGGGAAAAGGCAAGTTCTTCCAGCCCAAGTTCACCTGACCTGAAGTCTACACCTCTCTAGGAGACATTTCCTATCCATCTCTGAGACTGTGGCTCGAACCCAGGGCCTGGTCCATGCTAGGCAAGCACTTTACCACTGATGTACATCACCAACCCAGCTGGCCTCAGTCTGTGATCCTCGCTCCTCGGCCTCTGAGTAGCTGGGATAACAGGTATGTACCACCACAAGCTCCAGAAGACCTAAGCGGAGGAATGAACTCCAAACGATGCTTGCTAACTCATCTTCCCAGGGAGCTGAACTCTCCTTTACCCCACGATTCTCTCTGTGTCGCACATGCTGGCGCATAACTACGTATTTCTTATGTATGTGCATATCTTACTCTAAATTCCTTGATCAGTTTAACAAGAGTTTCAAAAAGAGGTTTCTATTCCGTTTTCATCAGCTCCTTAATTATTCCCCATTTCCTTCCAGTTCTCACATGTATAATTTTTACATAACTGAAACCATTCTGCTTATTTATTCTATAAATAAACAAGCTCCTAACATGGCCAAATGCTGTACAAGGCACCAAATGACTAGCAAGCTAAACAACTGCAGTCCTTGTCCTTTGAGAGTTTATGCGAACCGACAGACAGACATCCCACTAGACTTGAGGGCCACATGGCATCACAAGAGGAGAGAAGCCTGGGCAATGGTAGCACAGTGAAACAGAAAGAATTAGATTCAAGGAGCAGTCTGGAGCTATGATGAATAGGACTGGAAGAAAGGACGTGACTATGAGGATTCAGGTGAGGAAGTAGATGGATGAAGGTACCAGAGGTGCTGGCTGAGATGGGACTTGCTGAGGGAATGGAAGATCAGGACTTCAATTTTGAGTATTTCTCAAGTTCAAGATACTTGTATGACATCAAGAAGATATATCAAGTTGGCTCTGAAGGTCAGAAGATCAATATGGGCTAGACACAGAGCAGATAAAAACACACACAAAGGAGATATAAACATACAGATGATATATAAAGCCATGGAAGTGGATAGGATTATCTGGACAAAGTAGAGTAAAAAGAATGAGTCTGAACTGGGCCTTACATATCTATTTAGAGTCAAGCAGATGTGAGCTGACCACAGAGAGACTGGAGCATAAGGAGGGGAGGAAAAGTGGAGAGGATGTGTGGTGGTTTGAAGGAGAACGGCCCCCCATAAGCTCACAGATTTGAATACTTGGTCCCCAGTTTGTGGAACTTTTGGGGAAGGATTAGAAGGTGGAGTCTTGTTGGAGGAGGTGTGTCACTAGGGGGTGGGCTTTGAGGATTCGAAAGACTCAGACCATTCTCAGAGTCTTTCTCTGCTTCCTATTTGCAGATCAAGATGTGACCTCTAAGCTGTTCCAACCATCATGTCTTTACTCCATCATCATGGACTCTAAACTTCTGAAACTGTAAGCCCAATTAAATGCTTTATTTATGAGTTGCCTTGGCCATGGTTTTGTGTCACAGTAATAGAACAACAGTAACTAAGGCAGGGTGTGTCACGCAAGAGGCAATGGAAGAGGATTATCTTAGCTAGGGTTTCTATTGCTGTGATGGAACACCATGACCAAAAAGCAAGTTGGGGAGGGAAGGGTTTATTTGGCTTACACTTCCACATTGCTGTTCATCACCGAAGGAAGTCGGGACAGGAACTGAAACAGGGCAGGATCCTGGAGGCAGGAGCTGATTTTGAGGCCATGGTGGGGTGCTGCTTGCTGGCTTGCTTCCCCTGGCTTCCTCGGCCTGCTTTCTTGTAGAACCCAGGACCACCAACCATCCCCAGGGCTGGGCTCTCCCCCAGTGATCACTAAGTGAGAAAATGCCTTACAGCTGGATCTCATGGAGGCATTTCCTCGACTGAGGCTCCTTCCTCTCCGATGACTCTAGCTGGTGTCAAGTTGACACACAAAACCAGCCAGCACAAGGAAGTTTCAAGAACGCCCCCAGTCAGGGCTGGAGAGATGACTCAGTGGTTAAGGGGGCTCCACAATCATAAGAAACAGAGTTTGGGCCCTAGCACACCCCAAACCAAGTGGACCCACAAAGATCCTTAGAGCTTGCTAGCTTCCAGCCTAACCCAAGAAAATGTGAGCCCCAGGTTCAGGGGAAGACCTGGTCTCAAGGAATAATAAATACATGGAGAGTGACAGAAGAGGAAACCCCCTGCCCTATTTTGGCCTCTAGGTATGCAGAGCCAAACACAAGCATTCATATACACATATAAGTAAGTAAACAAAACATAGATAAATAATAAATAAAAATTTAAAAGAATACTGCCAATCAGCCTAGTAGGATAAGGACTGTAGGGATGGCTCCACGGAGGTCAGCAGTGACCTTAGCAAGAACAGGGTCAAGGGAATAGTGAGGCAGAAGCCAGTTGGGGTTAACCTGGAAATATATATATATATATATATATATATATACACACTATATTTATATATAACAATATAGTATACAAAATATACTATATTGTTTGGGGTACAGAAGGAGGAGCTCATAGCCAGGAAGCCAAAGGTTTTTTTTTATGTGTATGACCCTGGGTTCCAGGTGAGTGTGATTTAAAAGCTGCAACTTTGGCTTCCACGGTGACGGGAACAAGAAATGGCCCATCACTCAGATATCTGAATGTTTGGTCCCCAGTTGGCAGCACTGTTTGGGGGAAGTTTAGGTGGCACAACTTTGCTGGAGGAAGTCCGTGGCTGGGGTGGTGGGGGTGGGGTCAGGTTTTCAGATAAAAGCTCCGCACCACCGTTTCCAGTGTGCTCTGCGTCATGCTTACAGCTCAAAATGAGCTCTCCGCTCCCCACCTACAGTTGGTAGCCATGCCGCCCGCCCGCCCGCCATCACGGACTCACTCTTATCCCCTCCGGAACCGTAAGCCCAAATGAACTCTTCCTTCTCCGAGTTGCCTTGGCCCTGGTGCTTTATCCCAGGAACAGAAACGCAGCCAAGAGAGCTTCATAAACCCAGTGTGAGAATCCTGACCAGATGCATGGCTCTTTCTTAAAAATGGCTGGACAAGGACGGAAGGATGCTCCAGCGGGTCAGCGGGGGTACCAGGGATGGTTGCAATGTCAATCAGACTGCAATAAACGCGGGACCAAAGAACTCACTGCTCTAAAACACCCCATCATGTTGACATACAAGTACCTTATTTTACTTAGCTTCTCTCCTTATCGCCAAACAGGTTCCTAATGCTATAAATGCCACCGCCACAGAGGCTTATGCTTGGGGTTTTCTTCTTTCAAGTTGCTTCCTTGGAATTCTATGCCTGGAATTAGCGATTTAAACAAACTGAATATATTTATTACTTTTGAAACGTACTGCCAAATTGCCTTCCAAAGAGGTTGTGATAATTGGCATCAGCAACACTGGGTGTTAGCATAACTTATTATCGCTTTAATTTGTATTTATTTCATAACTAGCGAGGTTGAACATATTTCCATATTTATAGCTACTTTGCTGCATCTGCTCCAAGAACGTATGCTTTTGACCACTTGCTTTTGGGTATCTTAACGTTTTTCTTTTTCTTTTTTCCTAGCTTTATTATTTTGAGAGATTTTGGCTATGGTGAGTACTTTGCAGAGGTTTATGCTTTAGTTAAATCTTTTCCCCTCTTGTATGGTGGTTTTGTTTTTTGTTTGTTTGTTTTGTTTGTTTTCCAGTGTTGGGGTTAAAGCCAGGGACTCAGATGTGCTAGGGAATTCCTCTACTGCTGAGCTATACCTCCAGCCTAAGGTTGTTTTCAGAGTAAACTGATTGTATGAATATTTTTCTTTTGTCATTGCATATTTCAGAGCTAAGGAAATTATCATACCTTCCAAATTATGTTATGTTTGACTCCCTTTTCTGAGGTATTTTTATGTAAATTACTTAATTATACTAGATTTTCTTTATATTTTTAAAAGATTTTATTTTTAATTTACATATATATATGTGTGACAGTGAGCATATGCCGTGAGTGTGTGTGTGTGTGTGTGTGTGTGTGTGTTTGTACATGTGTGTGTGCACGTGCATGCCCATGGAAGCCAGATGAGGGTGTCAGATCCCCTTGAGTAGAGTTGCAGGTGGTTGTGAGCCCTTCAATGTAGGTGTTGTTGAGTTCTGGTCCTTTGGAAGAGCACCAAGTGCTCTTAACTGCTGAGCCGTCTCACCAGCCCTGAATTCTACTTTTACATTTAGCATGAATTATAAAAGAAATATCTCCATAGTTTGTAAGTTACTGTTTTTTTTTTTAAAATAAAATTCTTCTAGTTCTCCTTATTTTATAACATCTGATCTTTAAAATTCTTATATTCATTTCTGAGTTCTATTCTATGGGTCTGTATCACTATTTTAAACTCAGAACAGACTGAGAATTGCTGTTGACATCCATCCAACACTGTAGACGTTCGGCACAAACATACAATGTATTTGTGCGATAATGTATGTGTTTACAATCAATTGGCAGCAGTCATGCCTAAGTAAACTTTTCTATACACACACACACACACACACACACACACACACATATTAGATAATACAAATCAGCTCCTATTATTCCAGATAAATACAGTATTCTTTTAAGAAAATCCCTACTCATTTCAAAATGTAGAAAAATAAGTTGTAGAAGTAACTTTTCCTAAGAAACATGGGATGTTTATGGATACACACCGATGTTTTTCCTACCTTCCAAACAGGTATCTTCTACATGTTTATTTAAACTTACATTTTTAGTTGATAAGGTTTTACTATGACAAATTATACATAGGTTCAATAGGCCACTGTTACCCTTTTTAATTACTATTAGGAAAAAAAAAAACAGCTGAGACAGAGTGTTGCAAAACCCCCCTGCACCTCCCAAAAAGTCCTATTTTTTGGAGCTGTCTCCAACAAGTGTCTCTTAGTAAAAGTGATGTTTAAATACAGGGAATACACATTGCTTCTGAACTTTGTCCCTGAATATTCCTATTGCTTCTGTAAGTGGATTTTTTTTTTCTTAAAGAATGGAGGTTGAAAGTTTGTTTACCCGACACACAGTTTGATGGTTGATATTTGAGTATTAACTAAACATCTGTACTTAGATTTAATCATTGACATAATTTTTTGATATTTTTGAGTTTGAGAGATGCTGTGGATCAGACCAGGACCTTGCTCACGCTAAGTGTGTGCTCTCCTACCCAGTGACATCCTGGAATCCTAGAAGTTTTTTAAATGAATATATTTAGAATATATGCAACATCTTAGGGTTAGCAAATGGTGACATTTTTCTGCATTTCATTTCAAATCATTTCTATTGCTTGCTTCTTTTATGACTGGACAGCATTAGTGCTGGTAAAGTTTCTTCTTCCACTTCTGAACTGTGCAAGAGTCTCTCTACCATCTCCCCTTTAGGAACCCGGTTGTTTTGTGGAAAATGCTTTTTACTGCCTTATCTGTCCTAATTTTATTGGTAAATCATTTTCACTTAACACTATTTACTCCATTGTTCTTACTTATTGCAATGTGTGAGGCAATAATGGGACCATTAATTATTAATAATGTCTGCATGATGACACAGGTTTGGTTTTTGCTGCCTTCCTTCTCCATTTCCCTAGTCATTCAACTGGGAAAGCCATGCTCACAACCATGTACGAATCCCTTCATACTGATCTCCTTCATACTGATCTCCATGCTAGTAATGGCTGTTCTTGCTTGTCAACTTGACTGCATCTGGAATCAGCTAAAACCCAAGTAGCTGGGCACACCTGTGAGGATTTCCTTGATGGAATTTGAGGTCAGAGGACCCACTTTAAATCTGAGCCACACCTTTTAGTGGCAGTCAATATAAAGGGACAGAGAAGGAGGCGGCTCCTGCTTTTTGCCTGCTTGTTCTCACTCTTGCTGGCAAGTTCATCTATCCTGTTGCTGAGGCATTCCTTCACTGTTATTGGAGCCTACTTCTTCATGATTCCAAGGTAGACTGAAGAACAGCAGGTCTCTAGAATTTCCCTGGGATTCCAGCACCAGATTGGGAATGCAAAGACATTCAGTCTCATGTGTTGAACAACTACCAGATCCTTGGCCTTTTTTGTTGGGAGACATTCAGTTTTGGACTACTCAGACCACAGCCTGTAAGCCATTCTAGTAAATTACATTTTAATACACATATATGTATATACGTATATATTCATTATACACACACAATCCCTCTCTCCTTCCTGCCCTCCCTCCCTCTAAATTATGTTTCTTTAGAGAACCCTAACACAGTGCTCACGTAATCACCTGGAGACACATGTGCACAAACAGGAAATTTCTGTTCAATAGCAGGACCCCGTTCTGCCTCTTGCTCTTTTTGCTAAACAAAAACCTCAGAGAAATCCCTCCTAGACGAACAGCGGCCGCTCTAATTAAGTCTTTTAATTATGTATTCCTCAGTGAAGATGAAGATATCCTGTACTCCGACTGTTTTGTGTGAAGAAATAATGCTTCTTATGAACAAAGGTTCCGTAATTTATGAGTCTTTTTTTCTGTACCTGCAAAGGTACTAGAATGTTACCAGGCATATGACTGGGCAGCTAGCTAACGGTCTTTGACCTTAGCTAATAGATTGATTTGGGGACAACCCCAGACTGCCATCTCTTTAGGTAAGGGTCAGGTACTGTTGAAACAATGACCTGAGCTTTCAGGTAAGTCACAGGTGGCTGGCCATGGAGTAAGAAATATTTTGAAATAACATGATCAAGAGGAGTCAGGTAGGGGAATAGGTCTAGGTAGTAAAGCAGAGAGGGAGCGAAATGGAGGGGGAGAGGGAGGGGGAAAGAAGGAGAGGAGAAGAGAGAGAGGGAAGGAGGGATTTGTTCTTACCACTACACCTAAAAGAATCAACCCAGAGCCCGGAAGGATAGCTCAGTGGTAGAGCGCTTGCCTATGGCATGCCTAAGGTCTGGGTTCACTCACCGATACTGTCTGGTGGGGAGGAGGATGAGTCCAGAGATAGTTTTAAAGAATAGCTTAAGGGATATTACCAAATTATTGGGCAGATAAGATGGCTCAGCAGGTAAAGGCACTCGAGGTCAAGTCTGATGCCCTGAGTCGGGTTCCCAGGACCCCCATGGTGCAAGGGAATCAACTCCACTAGTGTTCTGACTATATTCATGCACAAGCATACGCGAAATAATAACGTGTACATTTTTAAGAAAGTAACTAAATTCTTTTTTTTTTTTTTTTTGTTTTTTTGGTTTTTTTTTCGAGAGGGGTTTTCTCTGTGTAGCTTTGCGCCTTTTCCTGGAACTCACTTGGTAGCCCAGGCTGGCCTCGAACTCACAGAGATCCTCCTGCCTCTGCCTCTTGAGTGTTGAGATTACATGTGTGATCTACTACTCCCACTGGGTCTAAGCATGTTTTGAAATGTTCCAGATGACATGTAAATGGTGATTTGGTTATATCACCCCTCGATCGGTAAGCTAATTTTATAAGCAGCACTTACAAGCTCCTTTTTTTCCTACGACACAGAGGTAAAGTGTCACCCTTAAGGGTTCTTTTAATGACAAAGGAAAATTGCTTTGCATAATCCTAACCACTTAGAGTCCTGAGGATATCAAAACTTCTTAATACTTTTTAACCTACTACTTAGCATACAAGTCAGCTGGCTTATCAGACCAACCGGAGAAGAATTTGGCTATCCCTGGGTATGGATGGCTGAACTTCATTTACCCTGAATCTGACCCCCTGGCACGGAGCTGGCAGGCATGTGTCTGGAGTTGTGGAGATCAGCCTCATTCCAGAAGCCAGCGGAAAGTGACAATAGCAAGTAACCTTCAGTGCCTGAGTCCTGATCGGCCATGGCTTGAAAGCTTGATTCTTTTATTATTTATCACTCATTAAATGCTCTGGCTTTCCTTTATTAAATGTTAAATCATCTTAAGTGGCATGGTTCTTGCTATCTGAAATGGCAAAGTGAGAGGAGAAAGTGGCCCATTTCCTTGTTAATGTGGCATTCAAATAAAACACAGTGAGTGTACCAGACAGGTCAGCTGGCAGCCGGCGGGGCTCTGTACAATTACTCATCACACAAGAGCCCCGATGAGGGAGAAAATGTCTCCTCGCAGTACTGTGCAAGGAATTCTAGTCCCCTCAGGGCAGGGCGGGCATATATCAGGGAGAGATCTGCTCCGATAGGTTCTTGTGTTCCTTCTCTCATGCCAAGTCAAGAGCTTTCCAAGGGACCCGTCCACTTTGGTACATCCTACTGTTTTAATCCATGTGTGCAGACAGGTGTTCAAGGACCGAACACAGTGGTGTACAGACCGCTTGATCAAACCACAACCCCACAGTGACCCACACTGCAGGGATCTGCTTAACCACCACAAGTCTGAACTTATTTGTCTCTATTTTTAAAATCAAGGTGTATTTCTACTATATCAAAAAAAAAAAAGCATCTTCTCTTTGACTTCAACTACTGAAGGTCACCTTTACCTAGCAAGATGACAAACTCCATGAGGGGGGGGGTCTG
This sequence comes from Peromyscus aztecus, assembly GCA_902168405.1. Taxonomy (NCBI): domain Eukaryota; kingdom Metazoa; phylum Chordata; class Mammalia; order Rodentia; family Cricetidae; genus Peromyscus; species Peromyscus aztecus. The sequence continues at coordinate 2,317 of CABHPQ010171323.1, read as the reverse complement.
TGCCTTGACCAGGTTATTACTATATCCTCAGCACCTTGCAGACGGATGGCACCTGGTAGGCCCTCACCATTCACCAACAGAATGAATGGACTCCGGTCACTAAACCCATTTCATTGTTAAAAGATTTTCTTTATACCCATAAGGAAGCTGTGCCGTAGAAGACAATATCATAAAGAGAAATAAAAACATTTCCTCTTACCCTCTCTCTGAGGTTTCGGACTATCTGAATCTTAGGGCATTTTTTAGGTCCCGATGAAATATCCAGCCAGTTTTCAAAGCTCCCTCCATGTGTGCAGTCTCCCCGAAAAGTGCACCTAAAAACCAACAAAACAGAAATCACCAAGTGATAAACTGGCAGCCATCCACATCCACATTAATCACAACTTCCCCACAATCAGCTTCAGCACAAAACACGTTGGGCTGTTGATTTTGGATGAGAATAGGAATATGATATTAAAATCAGGACAAGCAATGAAGGAACAGCAGAGATGTGTGTGTCTGTATTTCACCAGGTCTAGGAGCAGAGGACAAATGTTGACAACATGTTGAGCTTAGACTCCTGAGCGATCTCTCAAGATGACATCGCCAAATACAGCCGTCCAAATCGCATCCTCTCATGGATTCAAAAACAGAGAGTTCCTGTGGGGAAATTCCTCCTAAGAACAGTCCAGAAAAGGTTTATGTTTTGTATACATTTTAGGTTTGCAACGCATTGCCAGAAAACCAACCTAGGGAGTGATTCATTTTGTGTTAAAAAAAAATAATAAAGCTACTGTTTTGTGCTTTGCAACACGATGATTAAATGAAAATATTTCAAGGGCAGAGTCTGCCCAAGAATATAATAAGACATTCCTTAACCATCTGCTTCAGAACATTTATTTAGACAGATACCAAATTATATCAAAAGATATGAGTAAAACATTTTGCAAGGCCACTTTCCCAGGTCAGCCAGCTCAGAGGATGCCCCAAATAAATCTTAGGTTGTGGCCAGGGCCATGTACTCTGATAAACAGATGCTCTCAAACTGTGATCACTGGCTTCCATGATGTGTCAGTCACTCAAGGTCACATCAACTTACCAGATGGGCCAAGGAGAATGAATACCAAGTACCACATTATCTTCAAATGGCTCCGCCCCATGTAGACTTTGCATGAGTAACATGGAGTAGCTTGATATACTACACCCCCCTTTAGGCAGAGACTAAAATGAAGGTGAGGGTGAGTGAACACCCTTGAGTTTTAAAAAGAAAACTGAAAACCCATGGTTCACAGGATTCCCACACATCTAAGTGGTGACAGTAGTCACTCGGGACAGGGGAGCAGTGCCGTTATGAATGGACCCAAACAATGCATCTGACTTCAAAAGATATTATTTCTTCTTTCTCTTTTTAATTCTTAACAGTTCAGGCCTCGTGGCTTCTCTTTGATTCTCTGCTCATTTGAATATGACAAATATAGAATGGGAAGTTGGTGAGTTTCCCTAACCACCAGCCCCAACTACTCTTGCTACCCACCAAGAAACTGGGCTCCCCAGGAGCACACATGTAGCCCGACTCTCCCTATATCTGTATCAGTCCTCCAACTTCATAACCAAAGGGGTTTTCGTAAGCGATTCTCCAAGGCCGTAAATCTATCTGACCCATGATGGCTCACTCGTCCGTCCGTCACGGACGTTAAGTTCAAATTAAACCTCTCTCAATGTCAGGAGGTTGCCAGCACTGCGGCTCTGAAGCACCGAGAATGACGAGGCTGGTTCCTTATTTGTGTCTGAAAAAGAACATGACTGTCAAAAACTCCCTGCCTCTTCTGGGCCCTCGGGTTTGTATCAGGGCACTTCCTCTGCCTAGACGAAAGAAGGGGAGAAAAAAAATTAAGCCAGTTCTACAGAAACCGGAGTGCAAATATTTTTGCAGGCTCTTAATGCTGCCTGGAAGTCAAGGGCCGAGGCTGCCAAAAAAACAAGTGTAAAATATTTCATACAAATAGTGCTACAATTTGCCAATTTGTAGGCAGAAAAAACCAGCCATGCCGCGGAGTTATCACTCCTTCTCTGAACTATAGCATTTCTTGTCGGAACCACACATTTTGGTATTTAATCATATGCTGCCTTGAATTTACAACTTAACTGTTTCATATGCCCATGCCATTTCTCCCCAAGAAAGCACTAAGCCCCTCGAAGGGTAGGCGAGTATCTTGATGTTTCTTTAGCAAATCCCTCAGCGTCTGCCAGCGTTGAGATGCAAATGCTAGGGTTTCGATAAATATTTTTGAATGAATGGATGAAATATGAAATCTCTATAGGTCTCTTCCGCAGGTGA
>CABHPQ010171322.1:22403-34984 GCA_902168405.1 Peromyscus aztecus | reverse complement strand
TCCAGTAACAATATAGGAAAGGATCCAGAAACGGTTGTGGATTATAAACTAGTTAGAAAGCATCATACAGCTTGTGTACAAATGCAGGTTGCTGTGTTCTGTGGATGCTGTGTCCATCACTGACCAAAAAAAGTGTGTTGTACTGCCTGAGGACCCACACCGGAAGCACTTAAACTTCAGTGGGTAAGGTGCTAGAACTTTGAGGAGAGGAAGGAAAGTGATTGACAAGAATAGGGATCGTAGACTTGTGGATTAAATACTTGAGTAGCTGGACCGGGAGTAGCGGGACCATATGGAAATTTTTTTGAATAAAAACGTAACAAAGACCCAAAGTCTACACAGTGGGCATTCATAAGGAACAGCAGTTCCTCCAGGTCACTTTAGGTGACAGCTCTGGTCCTGCAGGGGAGACTGCTTGCCTGTGTAATGTCTCCACCATGTTGCCAGATGTTTAGCTGGTCCATTTCTCACACTTGGCCTTGTAGTGAGTTGTTCTAGGTAATGCCATCCCCTGCTATTTGAAAAAAAAAAAAAATCCATAACGGACAGTTTTCTGGTACAGGGTAATAAATCTTTTTTGCCTCCAGCACCAGTGGTTAATTATTAATTAATGTGTTGAGCACAGGGAGTTGGGTGGTCTGCATGGTGGTGCTAACACAAGGAAGTTGCTTTTTCTCTGCACTTCCGTTTCTCCAGAGCAGGCCGAGTGTTGGCTTTGTAGGAATATGGGGAAGGAACAAGTGAATTAGCACTCACGTGGCCGTGGAGCCCGAAGAGAAGTCAGACTGTCTTTGTGATTATTGCCGTTGTTACCGTCATCCTGTCCTGCTGTCCTTTTAGCCTGGCGTCCACTTGGGAGCCTCATCCTTGACGTGGAGGTAGGTGTGTTGGGCTTAGGCGGAGAGCACTGATCCCTGCTTCCTGGGCCATCTTGCTTATCCCTGACGCAGAGACCAGCTGATGCTGTGGTTTGCTCGGGGACTGCTGAGCAGGACGGTGCCTTTTATTTCATTATTCCGCCTGAACGCGGCCATAAAAGTACAAACACAAATTAGCATCTGGGTTATCATCGTCCATCACATTTAGCCCCCGCTTCTCTCAAATTCTGTAGGAAGTGGTCTAAGTCATGTGGCAGTTTTAACAAATTGATGTGTTCCTGTTTGTGCTGAATGATATGGAAAAAAAAAAGGTGTGAGTAGGTTTTGTATGCACCCAATGCATTTATCAAACGATTAAGTAATTTTAGACAAACGAGGTCCAGGCTGAGTTACATTTGGCCAGAGCATAGGCCGTTAGTGCATGTGTACTTTCTAAGAGCGTCTGCATTGCCTGTCATTTTTGTGTTTATTTTAAATTAAGAAAAAATGACCCTCTTATACAGCAGGTTAATGTTTAAGTGCATTGACTTGTTTTATGTGTTTGCCTGTTAGGTACTTCTCACTTGGTTCTGACTGTCGATTTATCCTCAGCCAGCTGCTCAGGCCGGCAAAGAGGCCCGTGGCATTAAGTGAACTTTGAGTGGAGACAGATTTGTAAAGAAGGAAGGAGGAAGGCGAAGGCTCTGTGTTTCTCAGGTTGATGGAAGAGTCTTTCCTAAGCTTTGCTTACGCTGTTCTCATACGAAGAGTCCAGAAAGCTCACACCCTTCATTAAATGACTGGGTGGCCTGGGAATGGTGTTTGAGAGACTTCCTGGCTCAGTGTGTTTAGTATGTTACACTTTGGTGGGGGGCGGAGTTTGAGCTTGTGAAGATTAGGAATTCATCTTACCAAAGCCCTCAAACTGGTGTGGTTTGTGTGCTTGTGTGTGTGTGTGTGTATGCTTGAGCATGTGTGTCTTTTTCAAAAAGTCCAAGATGAGCTGGCTGGTAGCTCAGTGATGAAGCTGTGTGACTGTGATCTCAGCACTCTTCCATGTGAGATGGGAGGTGAAGACCGGAGGGTTACCTGGAAGCTCGAGGACCAGCTAGCCTGGAGTGTGTAGCATGGCAGAGGCAGCAGGAGACACATTGCCTCATGGTAGGAGAGAACCAACTACCCAAAATTATCCTCTGATCTTTTCTTGCACACTATAGCACACACACACACACACACACACACACACACACACACACACACTAAAACCAGCAACGTACATTTATTTAGAGTTCTTTAAACTATTGAACTGGTTGCAGGGGGAGCATTCTAAGCTACGGATGAACGTTTGCTGGATTCTTTTGTCCTTGCACAATGCTCAGTAAGTGGGTAGATGCTTGGACAACTGGAAAGCTTTTCCCTAGCCACTGAATTCGTTCCCACCTCCCCTCACTGTCCTCACCTCTGAATTTTCTGGTGTTTAATGGAATGGTAATCAGAGCTCTGTGTACTTGTTAGCCTTAGTAACTTCTGTTGTTACAGTGAGTTACAAGTTTTCTTGAAAAAAATAAGTAGAGAAACTTAGGCATGTTAGCATCCTAGGAGACTGGCATAGTTCCTGGACTGTGAGCTCTCCTTTCAGATGTCCCTTGTGGAAGCCATATTTTTATTCCAAGCTGTCCTTCCTTCCTTCCTTCCTGGTTCCCCTGTGTAGCTCTAGCTGGCCTAGAACGGACCATATAGACCAGACTGGCCTTGAACTGACAGAAATCCACTTCCCTCTCCAGCCAAATGCTGGGATTGAAGAAATGCACCATCATGCGCAGCACACCAGCAGTTTTTTTCTACTCAAGGGCACACTATTTGTTTGTCATAAGCTTCTCCCTGCTTTCCTGGGTTCCTTAGCTCTTTATTGGGTGGTTCTCTGGTAGACGTTGAAGCACAGCCCTATGGCATATTCATCTTCTGACCTGGAGTGGATTTGGAAGTACCGCCATTCCTAGAGAGTGTAAAAGTTGGACGGTCAGATTTTCCTTTGTGATGATGACATCCTACTTTACCTGTCACTTGTCCCTTTTCCATTTTCTCCTCTCCCTTTCAGTCTCCCCCACTGATGTGCCTAAGGCACACATGCTTACCTCAGTCCCGCTCTACTAGAACCACACGGAGCTAAAGACACATGGTGGCTGGTGAGTGGCGCCCTAAGTGTGAAAGCGCAGGCACTGAGGCCCACAATGAACCTGTGGCAGTCAGAGGACAGTGCCTGCCTTTGAATATTAGTGCTAGGATTGGGAAGAAGTCAGATGTGAGGATAATTTCATGACATTGGGAGTTTGGGGATAGACTGTGATGTTGATGAAGTACAGTCCCCCTGGTGTAGGGTCCCAAGGCATTCACTAGTGATGTGCTGAGGGTGCGGAGAGACCAGGGATTGCCCCAGGTGATGCTACTCTCTTGGATTTACCATGTAAGTTATTTATGCTCCAGGGAACCTGATTCAAACTTTATGATGCATTTGCAAAAATGCATAAACCCCCGTGTGCTTCTGCCTGGCACAGTTGCTTGGTCCTTTGGCCAGAGTACTGGGGGCTTTGACAAGTGTGCTATTCACTGGGCCTATTTTTACAGCTCTGAAGCACCCTTGTCTAAAAATATTTCCTCTTTGGCTGAACCTGCCTTCCACCAGGCCCAGGAAAGCCATGGAGCTGAGGACATAGTCTTCAACTGTGTGTGTGCGCACGCTTTCTAGACTGTTTGCCCTCAGTGTCTTACAGTGAATGTATAGGCTACTGTAATATAAGACAAGCATTCTCAATGGCTTAAACAACAGACGCTTAAAGAACCAAGAAAAGCCTTGTTTATTACAACACTGAATAAATAATGGGGGAAAAAACCCAAACCAAAAATGGCCTCCCTTCTCCCGTGATTCTCTCTGCACTCCCAGCTCCTTCCTTTGCAGGCAGTTAGGAGTCCTAGGTGGTCATTATATAACCCAGGAAGCCTGGGTGCTCTTGCTATGCTTGCACCCAAGATACTACAATTCTTTTTTTTTTTTTTTTTAAAGAAGCTTTCTTACATTTGTTTGCTTGTTTGTTTGTGTGTGTGTGTGTGTATATGTGTGTGTGTGTGCACACACATGTGCATGTAAATATGTACATGTGTACTTGCCAGGGAATGTATACTGAGGTCAGAAAAAACCTGTAGCAGGAGTCAGCTCTCTCTTTTCACCATATGGGTCCTGGAGATTTGGACTCAGATTATCAGGTCTGGCAACAAGCTCCACCACCTGCTGACTATCTTGCCTGCTACCTGAAATTGTTTTCTAAATACCGCCCCTCATTAATGTAATTATTCTTGAACTATCAAGAGAAGCCTTAAGCTACCTCCCAAGGAAGATCTGGTGGTTTTATTTGTTTTTAATTCCAAAGCATATACCCCAAAATGAAATTGCTGATTATACAGTAATACTGTTCAAGTTCTTGAGGGATTTCTCTGGTATTACTTTTGCATTCCATCAACAATATGTAAGAATTCTTCTCCATTTCCTTGCCTACAGTTTTGTTGAATGCATAGCTATTATTTTTAATTTTCATTTATTATTTGATAATGTCATACATGTACACAATATGCTTTGGTCCTCTCTACCCCACTTCCATGGCCTCCTTTCCCAACCTCTTCTCTTTGAATAGGCTCTAAATACATTCAGTGCTGCTCGTGTGCACATGGGTGTGAGATATCCTACCAAGCTTGAGCAACCTCCCATCAGCCACACTCCTGAAGAAAAATGCCTCTCACTTCCCCAGTAGTCATCAGTTGCCAATAGCTCCTCAGCCGGGGGTACGGAGCCTCATGAGTTCATCACTCAACTATGCTGGGATATTTTCTGGCTTGATCTTGTGCAGATAATCATAGCTGATGTAAGCTCATGAATACAGTGGCCGAGCCATGTCCAGAAAACACCAATCCTCCCTTTCCTCCGGCTCTCACATTCTTCCCCCAGCCTCACCATGTTCCCTAAGAATGTCTATGTGTGTGTGTGTGGGGGGGGTGTTAATATAAATGTCCTGTTTAGGGTTGAATCTTAACAGTACTTACACTTAACACCAGTTATCAGTCTATACTAACTGAGAGGGGGAAGTTGAGAGCAGCACTAATCTGTGTGCGTGAACATCACATTTAGAAGGACATTGACAACATGTCCATTTAGCAGAGCAATAGCAGACCCTCCCCTAGGGCCTGTGACCTGCCATAGGCTTTTGACCAAGTTTACAGTACCAGGCATGAGTTCCCTCGTGCAGAGCAGGTCTCAGATCACATCGTAAAGCAGTTGTTTATCCCGTAATAGTCATTCCCCCATTGGACCGGGCAGTGCACCTTGTCAGGTGGGTCTGTCCTGTAGCATGCGGGTCTACCACTGAGGAAACCCACTGATGACTTTCCTCCCCTAGAAGCCTGCACAGCACCTTCTGGTCCTGTGAAAATTAGCCAACAGGTAGGAAGATTTCAGGTCACCTTCAGCTTGATCTCTCCATGTCTTACAACCAAAGTATGCTGTGTCCTCAGCAACCCACAGCAATGACAGTAGCCTGTGTTGTCTGGGGAGCCTCTGTGGCCTCTCTGACCATAGCTTGTAAGGCAGTATCCCACACCAGGCACTGAGTTTCATTTAATAACCAATGTCTTTGGGGGGGAAGTATTGTCCACCCATGCAGGATACCTCTGTTCAAAATTCTTCTTTAAGAATTTTTTTTAAGTAGTTTACAAAATAGTGTGTTTCCATAAAGCTTTTTCATACGTCTTTAGTTTTTTGGTCAACCCTTCTCCCACCCCTCCTTTCTCTCTTCTCCCTGCCCCCACCCCCACCTAAACTACCAATCCCCGGTATTTCCCCCACCTCTCCTTTTCTATCCCATGTCTTCCTTTCCTCAAGGCCTCTTTCCCTGTCTTCTCTCATGGACCCCCTCTAGCTTCTTGTCCTCTGTGGACACTCTAAATTAGACACACAAGTTTAAAAATCTGAGTCTGCAGTGCGCTCAGCAATAGCTATTCTAATGGATGTGACGGTTAGGGATTTTTACCGTGTGCCCTCGGATGGACTTCAGCAGGTCCATGAGTCTCCGAGTGGACTCTCCTCTTCCTGACCTTTGTTTTGTTTACTGGTCCGTTGTATGCTTTTCTGTGGAGAAGGGCTCGTGGCTCAAAACCTTTGAGAGGCACTGCTGCCGTCGGCCACCGTGCCAGGTGAGCTGTGACTGATGCCCCGACCGTCAAAGCTTTGCTGGTCTCTAACCTTATGGTGGTGAAGAAACTCGGATGCTCAGTCCTCTGGGTGATGGAAGGAATTGCTGGGTCTGTGTCCCAGACAGTCAGGCACAAACAGCAGGGTCCCTTTGATAAACATGACGCGTTGACCGGCTGCACTAGAGTGAACTAAACACAGTCCACTTGGGAATCACAGGCGTGGCGGTCAAAGGGCAGAGAGCATGGGTTTCTCTTTAGGCAGCACACGCTGCTGGCCCCACTGTTTACCTTTCGACCGACATTCCAGCCACTGGTCGGGGGAAGACCACCCTCTGCCCACCAAAGTAGCTTCGGTTCCTAAATCGTTTCTCGTTTCTTCTTCTTCTTCTTCTCAAGCTAATGATGTGATTTCTCACGATTCTGAAACACTTGAAAGTGTTGTAAGGTTTGAGGTAAAGGGTTTCTAATAACAAAAAGCAGTTATGGTTTCTTAAACGCTCATTTCTACAATAATTTACAAATGGAGGCTTTTGAAGAGCAGATGTGTCGTCCCTGTGTTGCTGTGGTTCTTAGGAAGTGTCTCTGTGCTGGGTGGGCCCCGGCTGGGTGGCAGGTAAGGTATGGCTGTTGCTCTGGAGGAACCCATTGTCTGCTGAGGAGGAAATACAGGCAGGAATACCTAATCCTAAGAAAGTGACTGACTGTCTGCCCACACTGTCCAGGATGCACCCACACAAGGGAGTTTCGATAGCTTAGTGTTACCTTACAGTTCTTTTTCAATTTTGTTTTTGGGGGGCTAAGAGAACTTGGTGCTCTTGCATAGGACTGAGGTTTGGTTACCAGCACCCACATCCAGTGGTTCATAACCATCTATAACCTAGCCCCCACGCCATCTTCTGGCCTCTGCAGGCACCTGAGTGCATGTGGTGCACATACAGACAAGCAGGCAGACACACACATAAATAGAAATAATAAAAATAATTGTTTTGCTTTTCTTTTTGATGGAGAGTGAGACAGGGTTCTGAGGTTGAATCCAAGGTCTTCCAACATGCTGAGCATGGGCTCTACTGCTGGCTGTATCCTGAGCCCAAGGAAATTTTTATTTTTATTCTTTGGAACAGGGTTTTAGTTTATGAAGACATTTAAATATAGATTTTAAATGTAAGGGTTAAGAGACAGAGGCATTGAGAAAGAAAGTCGGCAGCACTGGGGGCATGGTGTACACTTCTCAAAGAAGACTCTCCAAGAAAGAACTTTTAGACACTTAAAATATAATATGACATAGACTGTACCTTCTAATGATAAAGAAAAGGGACAGTAAAGTGTGTGTGTGTGTGTGTGTGTGTGTGTGTGTGTGTGAAGACAGATGGTACTTATAGCTCTACATAGATACAATTTACAATGACTGGAAATTCCAGTTGTCCTGTGGATAGGGGTGTGCCCGTTCAACCTTAGGGTTGCATTTGTAGTGACAATAACTTCAGAACTTGAAGTAGATGATGCAATAACCCTCAAATAATCCCCACAACATTATCTTGCGTTCATAATTGAAAACTATTATTGACCAACTCCTCAAATTTTAATCTATCACTCATTTTTCACAGTTGGAATTTCTCCTGACTTTGGCTGTTTATTGACCAAATTTTAAAAGTTTGAGTGAAAAAACAACAAACCACCCCCCCTCAAAACAACCTACAATCTATTCCTTGCTATTTCCTGTTCAAATTCTGGGGTTGGTGGTACCATCATGTAACAGAGTGGCCACTGAGAGACGTTGGCTCACGGGCTCAGTGCTCTGCTCCGATTTTTCTCCCGCTGTGGGTCCCATAGATGATCTGTTGCTTCTATACATCAGAAGAGACACAATGAAGTGACTTCTTCCTCTAGGCACAGGGAGAGGCTCCATTAAAGGAGGGACAGCCTCTGTGCTGGGCTATGAAGGATGAGCTGGAGTTCCTTCCAGCAGGAGCCATGGGAAAGAACATGTCTGGCAGTGAAAACATGGGTGTGGATTTGTGGAATAGGGGGAAGGGGGAAGTGACTGGGAAAGAATGGGGGCTCAGGTTACTCTGCGCTGAAGTATTTGAGCTTGAACAGTTTGCCTCAAGTAAAAGATCGTGTCGATTTCTGTCACTAAGAGATTTTAAATATGAAAGCAGACAGATTAAAAACCCATCTGAAATAGCTTGCTTTGGTGTAAAGTAGTGTGAGATGAGCAGTAAAAACCTTGCTGTCAGATTTTAAAACAAGAGAGAGACTTGGGGAGAGACTTCGTGGAGAGGCGAGCATTTGAACCGGCGTCTTAGTAATGAACGAAACTGTTGGACAGAAGTTAAAGACGACCAGACTGGAGAGGTGGCTCAGTGGTAAGGTGCTTGCTGCACGAGTGTCGTGACCAAAGTTTGGATCCCTAGAACTCACACAAAACCCAGGTGTGACAGCTCACCTGTAGTTAGTTCTAGCCGTCCCGTCCCGCCAGCAAGCTGGTTAGCCAGGTCAGCCCGAACGGTGAGCTCCAGGTTCGGCAAGAGACCCAGATTCAGTATAAAAAGTGGAGAACAGTCACAGAATACACCCCATGTCAGCCTAGGGCCTTTACATGTATGCACAGCGCGCACGCACGTGCGCACACACAGACACACACACACACACACTCATACACTCACACTTCAAAATGCAATACACTGTATGCATATACACTTTTTTAAAGGGCGTCAAATTAAAGATGGGGTCAAGGGAGAAGTATTGTCAGAAAGTTCTGCTCTGCAGAACAGTGATACCAATAATGTCAAAGAGCTGGTTTGAGGATTGAGACGGTGACCGCTTAGGACAGAAGATGTTGGTTTCTGGTATGGTTGGAATTATAGGAATAATTGACATTTCAGAAGGAAGGGATGTGGAGCCAGGAGAATATTGGAAGCAGGTCCTTGAAGGAAACCTTTGTTTAATTGTCAATTCACAGGGCCAAAAGGAGACACACGAGACATTTGCAGCTTTGGAGTGGAAACTCTAGTTGTCCATTTCATCTTTACAGACATTGATATTGGTAGATGTTGGAGTCAATGGCACTTCTGGAAAGTTCTTGTGTCCTAGGACAAGCAAAGTAAGAAAATATGTTAATACGAACATACTTACTTCCAAGGAAGCGGTCTTTCCAGAGCAAATAAAAAGCTTAGCAGCTCCAGTGGCTGCACTGTGGGGACCTTTGTGTCACACAGCCTGGGCTTCTGGGGTCATTTGCATAGCACGGACTATTTGGGTCACTTACACTGTGCAGTCTTTCTCATGCATGCTCCATTATGTGTAGTTCTACATGTGGTTTTATGCATTGCATGTCTCATTAGCATCTCAAAACTCCACCCATGGATGTGCCTTTCAGTACCGTAGTGAGCTGGAGTAGGCCATCTTCAGATAGGAGCGCCTGTGAACCTGCACCGGGGGCCACATTTTGTTGGGCTCCTGTGGGGTGCTTTAGCCTTCTCTTCTACCAGTAGACTTTTCCTTGACTGCAGCCATCGTGTAAGGCCCACCCTGTCCCACCTCCACATGAGATGTGACCGTAAAGAATGAGCACGGATTAGCTACCGGGAGGCCGCTGTCTCAGTATGTTTTCTGTTGTTGTAATAATGCCCGCCACTATTTGTGAAGAAAACTGGTTTGCGTAACTCGTGATTCTCTCTGTTGGAATGTCCCAGGTCAGGCAGCCAGATCTGGGGAAGGTTTTGTGCTGCTTCAGCCCATAGTAGAGAGTGGGAGGGAAGGTGGATTCATACAGGAGAGAAGCAAGAGAGAGCCACACTCACTTCATAGCTGCCTCTTCTATGGCGATGGACCCCCCCTCCTGCAGAAGACTTTTGTCTAATGCATCCATTCCCATAATCCTCTAGTCTTCCCCTTCCCATACCACCTCACTTGGACCAGAGTTGAACACAGAGTTTGGTGGGTAAACTGTATTTAGACTACAATAGCCCTTGATAAATGATCTGTAATTCGTGTGGCAGTAATGGTAGAGGCAGCTGGGAACCAAATCAGGTCCTTTGCAAGAACAAGCACTCTTAACCATGGAGCCATCTCGCAAGGCCCTGGTCTCATCACTTTAAACAAAATAATCATAACACACACACACACACACACACACACACACACACACACTTTTGGTCCTGAAGATTCAACCCAGGGCCACACGCATACTAAGTACATCCATTACCACTGAATTACACCCCCAGCTCCTGGTGTATTTGAGTCTTGCAAAGCTTAACTCACAGCCTGCTGGTTGCCAGAAGCCTTACTAATAACAGAAATCCACACAGATGTTGTGTGTTACTTGTGTTGTACACAGTGAACAGGGAAGAGCCCAAGAAATCCCTGAGAACTTTAAGAATGAACTCACACCATCAGATGATGTGGCACGCCCACCGTGGGAACCGCCTGTGGGCAAGCTCAGAAGTGCGGGGTGCACTTGGGTAACCTCCTGAAGTTATGATTGGATTCTTCATCTTTATTTCCATTTCTCTCTGTTGCAAACGGAACCACGTGTGGGCAGAGCTTATGAGTGTAAGTCTGGATAACTTTTAACTTCCTGGGTCATACTTTGCCTAGGGAGTCTATTTCTTCATTGTTTAATTAAGTTTGTTCTTTGACAGTTTCATACATGTGTATAATACACTTGGTTGCTCTCATCTTCCCTACGCTCTCTTTTCTCCTTCCCACCCATTTCCAGTGCCCCCACGCCCCCTCCAGTTCCCGCTCCCGTGTTCATGCCTTTTTACTTGCTTTTGTGACCCGCTGAGTTAAACCAGGACCATCTGAGTGCCCATGGACATGGAATTACGCAGTGGAGCCTGGTGGTCTCACCAGTGAATACACGCTGACGATAATGACTCCTGGTCTTCCACGGTCCATCAGTAGCCAATAGTTCAGCACAGGTGGGTAGGGAGGGCCCCATCAGCCCCTCCCCAGTCCATGACTTGCTGTTGACTTGTCCAGTCTTGTGCATGAATGCTGTAAGTTCACGATTGCAATGGGCGTCTCATGCCTAGAGGACGGCATTCCTAACGAGTCTCTCCGTTTACCCCAGATGGAAAGCAGTGGCAGATCAAAGAAATGATCCCACCCAAGTTCAGCTTGGCCAACCAATGAGTTTAATGGGTTTTCTCACAGGAGCAAGCATTGGGCTTCTCATCAGAGCATGGGTGACTTTAAACAGCTGCATCACCCAAAAGCCCCATCCTAGTGTGGATGATGAACGCTACGTCACCGTCCCTGTGCAAACGGCGGCTGCTGCTTCATGAAAGCGTCTCCTCTCCCCAGCCAGTTACTTACTGCTGATATAACTTCAGAGAAAAAGGCCTTGTGAGTCTAACAGGGGTTTTGAGCCTCTGAGTCTTGTAAGTTTTTGTGAGTTTCAGGAGCCCCAGCTTCTCTCTTTCCGGGAAGGAATGTTTCCATTCAGAGGAAACAGATACGCATTTCTTATAACAAATCGGTTTGCTGGTAGTAAATGATAAAACAGACAGTCACATACATACATTTTCTGCATTTATGGCATGCCAAATCCTCTCTCGGTTCTTTGGGTGTTTGTAGGTTAAGAGGTTTAGCTGTTTGCTTGTTCAAATGACTGCAAGTCTCCAAAAGGAATCTGTGTGTGAGCGGCCAGTCAGTTGGAAGCTGGGTGGCTTCACGGTCAGATGTGGCGTACCTCAGTGGTCTGTGCCTGGTCCAGCGCCTTTGGCCCTGACAGGAGGAAGGGGGAGTCTACAACAAACAGGTGGAATTGGTTTGGTATACACCACCATGTTGTAAGGACTTACATTCACTTGTATACCCCTCCCAACACCTCTGTCGCCCCAGTTCTACAGAGGAGGAGATGGATGGGGGAGGTTAAGAAATAACTTTCAGCTTCCAGTTGGCTCACGGGCACCAGAGTTTGGCCGTTGCCCAGCTCAGTGTCATTTCAGACCGTTGCCCCAGACTCTATCATACCATACCTTCCTGGGTTAAGGTCATGTGAGTGAGTCGTTCCGGTTTCAAGTCACATGTCAGCTTTTAGTGTACTTATTGCTGGAATTAGGACAGCACACTTCCCCACAGCGGCTGTTGGGATCAGACGGGATGCTCTGTGAGATGGGCACGGCTTTTGATAACAGATTTGTTTGTTCACTGTGTTGTCCTAAGGCTTGGAACTAGGTACAAAGTTGAGTCAACAGCAGGCAGTAGTCCGTGAGGAATGGTGCCCTGCACGGTGTCTTCGATGGTAGTTGCAGCCCATGACAGGAGTGCAGAGGCAGTGGGGGCAGGGTCCAGAGTCACTCACCCTAGAAGCCAAGTATTGTGTCTGTGACCTTTGGTCACTGATGATGAGGGCATTTCTGGCAGCCTCTGCATTTTATCCAATCTGTGGAGAATTCTGCATCCCCACTCTGCAGGTTGTTTGTAAACTCCCCTGAAGTTGCTTGGCTCCCAAGAAAACACAGCACTGCAGACTTC
>CABHPQ010171322.1:0-18684 GCA_902168405.1 Peromyscus aztecus | reverse complement strand
GTGTTTCTCAGGCATTGGGTGCCAAAGCAGCCCACAGGCCGCGCAGGCTCTGACCTGCACCGCTGTGTGGGAGAAGCCCTAGCTGTCATTCTAATTTGAAGCCTCCATTTCAAACTTGACTCCGCACTGGAAATCTTGCTTTGGGATTCGAACCTGCTTACCTTTCACGCTGCTCATTTGCTTCTGTGTCTTCCCTCTCTGGTTTGAGTTGTTTGGCTTCAAGAATCTTACATGATGACGGTGGTTTAAGACTCGCCACCTTTGCCTTCTGGTGACCTCTTGGGCAGATCTCCGGCTAGCCTGCCCTTCTGGCCACACCACCAGTATGGGTCCCAAGGCAGTGGTGCTAGGGCGTGCTTTGAGTCCCCGGGACCTCTCATGAGTGCTGGCTGTCACAGCATGTCTGCAGTAGGTCGGGTGTGTCGCTCTGCTCCTGCGCTGACTTGGTTGACTTACATTTGTGTGCAGGTGAGTCAGTGGATGATTGTTTGAACAAATTCCCTGCTCTGTGGTCCTCACGGAGCTTTTGGCAGACTGGTGAAGACGGGTCGACTTGACACTGACACTGTCTAAACCAAGCTTTGTGACAGTCTGTCTGTGAACTCGGGACATAGCTTTGCTCATTATACCTGTGTCTCAGGGTCGTCACCCACCCCAGGGGCAATGGAGAAGGTGGGACATCTGGAATTGCCCCCTAAACTGGTTGTCAGAGATCTTACTCTCCGTTGAGTTTTGTCATTAAATAGCTCTTGGGGACAGGGTCTTTTGTGACTTGGTGATTAGAATTTTAAGTTTCACCGACTTCTGATTTAAGGGCTGCAGAAGCAGGGGACAGAGGGGACAGAGAGGTGGAACTGTACCCATTCTCCGGCTCTAAGAAGAAAATGCAAGCTCCTTTCTGGAACAGTGAATAGTCAGGTTCTACAGGGAAGGGCCTTCTGTGCCCTTCATATGCTGTGGGAGGCTTCCGTGCTTCTGTGGCATGTGAGAATCTGTTGTATGACCTAGGACCGTGCCAGGCAAGAAGTACATGTCTAATGTTGGCTTGTACTTATGTTCATGCGCTATTTGGAGTGGAATAGTGGTAGAAGTCATGTGGCATAGGAAACTGATTCTTTTTCTTTTTTCTTAAAACTCTTTTTTTTTTTTTCCCCATTAGGTGGCTGCAGCAACTGGGCACACAGTTGTATTGGTGGACCAAACAGAGGACATCCTGGCAAAATCCAAGAAGGGAATTGAGGACAGCCTGAGGAGAATGGCAAAGAAGAAGTTCACAGAAAACCCTAAGGTAAGGTCTTATCGGTGCCCTTAAGGCCGGTCCTCTGATGGCTCCGCCTTTGTGGGGACAGGGGCGGGGCTTCTCCTCACTTGTGCTTGTGTCTAATTGCTTGTATAAAACTCATGACTGTTTAGACCTGTGTGACATGCCATTAAACATCCCACTGGGGCTGATTAGAAAGCAGTCAGCCATTTTGCTGTCGGGGAGGCTCTAACGCACTGGTTCTCAACTTGTGGGGCATGACCCCCAAGCAGGGGTCAAATGACCCTTTGGCAGGGGTCACCCAAGACCATGGGAAAACACATATTTACATTACAATTCATAACAGTAGCAAAATTACAGTGATTTAAGTGGCAACAAAAATAATATAGTTGGAGGTCACCACAACATGAGGGTCTGTATTAAAGGGTCGCAGCGTTAGGACCTTTGAGAACCGCTGCTCAAACATTAGGAGAAGGTTTGTGCAGCTGTTGAGCTCAGTGTAAGACACAGGATCATAAACCGGAGCATTTATTTTGACAAAAAGAGAGGGAAGAATGAGACAGGAAGTTGCTTCTGGGATTTGTAAGGTAAAACCTGAATGTTACAATAAGCATTGTATTTAGATAGATGCTTTCGATGGCTTCGGCACTTATTCCTACTAAAATATTAGGGAATTGGAGGGCCAATTTTCCTCATTTTCCTGAGCAGAAAAAACAGAAGACTGAGAGCTGGGGGCTTTTGCTTGCTGGTTCTTCTTGTTGGAACTTGCTGTATTTCCAGCACTCTTACTGGCCAGTCACATTAATTAGAAATACTTCACAGGCCACTCAATTGAATTTTGATTTCTGTTATCACCTTGTTAAAAGTTTCCCAAGATTTTCTAGGCGCTTGAATGGAATGTCTTTCCATATGCAGGGAGAGCCCAATGAGGATATTTGTCTTTTTTCCCCTTAATTTAAATTTAATTATTTTTAGAGTTAAACACATTAGTTATTTTTCCTGATTCTGTAATAAAAATAACTGGATAAATCTGATGTCAGAGAGGAAGTATTTATTCTGCCTTGGAGTGTTATTCTTGCTGGGCAAGAGTAAGACAATTACTACAATTTTTGAGCCGAATTGGAAGCAAGCTTTATTAAATACCGGCCGGGACTATGGGTACTGGCCAGGTCCATGCCCAGGACTACCAGAGTATGGGCCAAGTTACATTCGTCAGGAGCTTATAAAGGCAAACCCTACAAGGCTATGTCCTTCCTGCCTTCATCCAATCCGGGGCAAGCATAAAGCTCACATCCTGACGTACTTCCTGCCTATGTGTGATCAAGCGCATCTTGTGCAGTTTGGGGCCACCAACCTTGTTTACAGAAGCAAAATCACACGGCTTGTTATCTTACACGAACAACAGCAGGCAGCATTCCAGGAAGTTATCTGTCCTTGGGTGAGTGGGGCTTACAGGTTAGAGGCGTTTTTGTTTTCTAGATCTCTTAGGCACTGTAATTTCAACCTAAGCCATAACTGTAGCTCTCACAGTAGTTCAAGGGAACCACTCCATGATGGTAGAGAGGACATGGCAGCAGAGAGAGAAGGCAGGATGGCAGGAGACTGGATGGTCACACCGGTCCACAGTCAAGCAGCAGAGAGCCACAAAACTCACAAGTAACTAAAGACCTGCTGTCTTATTTAGTCAGGGACCCTAGCGCAGAGAAGGGTACCACCCACGAGGGTGGGCTTTCCCAACTCAGTTAACCTAGTCTAGGTCGTCCCTCAAGGCATGCCCAGAGGCTTGCCTCCTAAGTAATCCTAGATCCTGTTAAGTTGGCAAGATAACCATCATAGTTAGCAAACAAAGTCATGGATTTCATCATGGCATTTTCATACTCATATATCATTTCTCCCACACACTCCCACTTTCTGGTTCCCTAACCCCTTCCAAAGAGTGCTTTGGTACCACACAAATTCCATTACTCTCTTTTCCTCCTTCCTCTCCCTTAGGTCTCTCTACCCATCCCACGGTGCCCTTTCTACTTTCATCACACACACACACACTCATATCTTGAGTTCATGTATGAGAGAAAACATGGAATTTATTTTTCTGAGTCTGGTTTATTTCACTTAACGTAATGATCTTCAGTTGCATCCATTTTTCCTCTAAGTGTTGTGATTTCATTTTCCTTTATGGCTGAGTACAGTTCCATTGTGTATATATGTGCCACATTTTCCCTTGTCCATTCATCTGTTGTTGGGCATCTAGGCTGGTTGCCTTTTGTAGCTACTGTGACTAATGCAGCGATGTTGGATGTGCATGGATCTCTGTGATGTGTTGACTTAGAGTCATTCATGATGGTTCCGTAGTCAGTATTTGTGAGCAGCCTCCATACTGTCTCCCAACAACATGTCATTGTGCCCCTTTCCCACATCCTTGCCAGCATTTGCTATCGTTTGTTTTAATGATGGCTGTTCGGGCTGGGATAAGGTGGACTCCTAAAAGAGTTTTAAAAAGCATGTATCGGCAATTTGTGTGTCTTTTGAAAACTGTCATTCATTAACCCATCTGTCGACTGGATGACTTTTGCTGTTTTTTTACTTGAGACATCCATCTACAGTAATTACGTAGTTGCCTGAGGGGGTCCCTGCAGGCATCCAGGCAGGAAAGTGAATCACTTGAAGAGAATGAAAACTCAGTGCAGATTGACTTGTCAACCTGAACCAGACTTCGAGGAGTCCAATGCCAAGCTGTTCATTGTCAGCATATTTAAAACACAGTACAGTTTGGGGAAAGGTCTCCAGGCAACAATCAGTCCAGTCAGTATAATTCCAGGTGCACACTAAAGCTTAAGGTGTGACTGCGTAGTGACTCTTTTACAAAGTACAAGTGACCATGAGGTTCCGTAGCTAAACGGCCTAGAATCTAGTGTGGTCATAGCATAGAGGTCAGCAGGCCATAAAGCACATGTGACATCTCCCCTAAGGATAAGCCCCCTCCCCCCCCCCGCCCCCCCCCTCTTTCCCCCGAGTGCACTTGAGTAGGAGCAGCAGGAAACATTCGATAGAAGGATTTAGAGTGGAGAGAAACAGAAAATACAGGACAGCCTCGAGAGGGCCTGGAACGTATTCCATCAGGCCTCGACTGTCTCTGCCCTAGGGTATTTATAGAGATGTAAGGGGTGGAGCAAAAGACCTCCCCCCAGCACAGCCAAGTGCAGACCATCTCAGACACCTGCACTCAGGCCTGTGGTCCAATCATCCTCTCTATGAGGACCTGCTGGGTAAAGCCACTAGGAACCCGAAAATGGGCTCCCACAGGATGGGTAGTGGTCTAGGGAGGGAAGAGTCTGGGATGATCATTCTGGGGAATTTAGGTGAAGTCTGTCTCTATAGGAAAAGGTGGGTGGGGTCTACCTCCACAGATAGCAAAAAGGTCACCAGGTCATTAACAAAAATCCACTCCTAGCTTTCTGAATGGAATGGAGGTATTTTGCATGGAATGCATTGAGGAGACATCCCCGTGTAATTAACATTCCTGGTTCTCTTAGTGCTTCTCTGTGAGTACGAAGACCTCTGTACCCTCAACAACTGCCTTACATGTTTTTACTGTGGTATGTATTATATATACAATATAAAGTTCACCATTTTAGCCATTTAATGTTTAGTAGCGCGTATGATGATGTCTACGTGAGTTCTACATTATGTTATGACGTTTCCACACACAGACACAGTACATTTTGGTCCTGTTCGATCTGTTACACTCTCTTGTCTCCCACTTGAAACACTTTTTAAATTCGGTGGCATCAGTTATATTTGTGTGTGTAATATTCTAAAGTTGTCTCATGATTTTGAACAGAAACCATGTTCATTTAGCAGCAATTACTTAATCCCTCTGTCCCCTGCCTCCAGTAAATAAATGGTAATTACTCCTGTAGATAGTTAGGTTCGTCCACAGGCTGACTCTTGCCCTGGTGTCTAGAAGCACACGGATGCTCTGTCCCTCCGCAGAGGAGGTTGGGAGTTTGCCATCTCAGAGTTCCAAGTGACTTCTGTTGGGTCCGGGTGTGTTGGTCTCTCCGGCTTGCCTCCCTCCTCCTGCCTCGGCAGCAGGACCTGTCCCCTGGCCTGCGGGGCCCCGTGAATGAATGCTCTCTCCTCCTTCTTGTCTACACAGGCGGGTGATGAGTTTGTGGCGAAGACCCTGAGCTGCCTCTCGACCAGCACTGACGCAGCCTCGGTCGTGCACAGCACAGACCTGGTGGTGGAGGCCATCGTGGAGAATCTGAAGTTGAAGAACGAGCTGTTTCAGCGGCTGGACAAATTCGCTGCAGAGTACGTGCCTGAACTTCCTGCTTGGATTCTCAAAGCTCCTTCTGTGCCTCTCAGCTTCCCTCTCTGACAGCAGGTCCACCTGTCTGCTACCCAACACCTCTGCACAACTGCTGGGTTCCCGCCTCCGATCCTTGTCCACTCCAGGGGTGTAGTGAGCAGTGGCTTAATGGAAGATCCGTCCAGGGTCATGCCTGAGTGTTTCCTGCAGCCGCCAGGGGGCACAGACCTTTGTGTGCTTGAGAGGAGAAGATGCTGAGGCGAATCTTTAAAGGTCTGCCGGGAGTCTAGAGTGCACCAGACAGAATGGTTGAATGTGGCAATGTGCCCTTGTGCCGTCTTCCACACCCGCCGTTTTCAGTTTTACCTGGGGTTAGTTTCAACCCTCTGGGGGGCAGTAAGTGAACACTGAATCTTCACCAGGTTTCCTGGGAGGATAGCGGAAAAGACAGCCACGTCTGGGTCATGGAGGAGTTTCCAGGCTTGTGGTGGCCTCTGGTGTCAATAAGATTGTGCCTAGGTGACACTCCAGGGTCACCATCTAGGGCCTCCAGTTAGGTTTGACTCTTAGCTTTTGGCGATTATGACAGCTGACCAATTAATTGACACGTGCTGGGCCACGTTCTCCTTTCTTCCTTAGCCCTGAAAGGTGGAGTGAGGTTGTATGCAAAGGTGATTCTCAGGGAAACACCGGTGAACTGTGGCTGAAGGGAAACACTTGCACATGGGCCTGCCGGGCTGGAAACGCTCCTCTGCCGCCTTCTGTCCAGCATTCCGCTGTTCGTGTGCATTTGGCACTACAGAAACATGACTGAGAGAACACTTCTGGGCCTGGGGTTGACCCTCAGCGTGGAGCCTGGCAAGGCAGTCACGCCCTGCTGGTTCTCCTTCAGCGGTCTGGCCTTGCAGCAAGGTTGCCCCGAGGCAGTGAAAGGCCCTGCTGCCCCCTGGTGCCAGTGCAGGGGAGTGAGAGGTGGGGGAAGGGCACGACCTCCTCCTTCTGACCTTGGGATGTCCTAAGGTTTACAGCCTGTGATTTAAGGGCCTCGAGGTGGAAAGTTTCAGAGACCTTCCCAGTGCTACCCTGGGTTTTAAATAGCCTGCCGTGGAGGTTGAGAAGGGTACCTCTGCTGGTGTCTTGAAAGCAGGCCCTCCTGACCCGAGACCTCAGAGATCTTCATCCCTTACTGGCCGACCCACTTCAGCCGTCTACCTACACTCACCAAAGACAGCGTCTTCTTCTCAGGTCCAAGATGACAGCCTCCAACTCACAATCCTCCTGCCTCAGCCACCCATGTACTAGGGTTACACGTCTATATGACCATTCCCAGGCTGGCCTCTCCTTTCACCTCACCGCTCTTTCCCAAAATACTGATTTCTCTTTCCCCCAGCTGCCTTCTTCTTGCCTGCCCCTGAATGTGGACAGACTGTATCATTGCCTTTAGATAATCATGAACCCCTGAGAGAATCTGGTCGGTAAGGGCCACTGCCCTTGGGTACTGTAAGACCAGATCCAACTGGGCTAAAGGGCATCCTGCTGGTTTGCGAGTTATCCACAAGGTGGCGCTGCAGGAAAGCCGAGCCGTCCAGCCCGAGGCTTTGCCCTGGTGCCCTTGGCTGCCCGACTTTGTTCTGGTTTTAACAAATTAAATTTTGAGAAGGAAAAAGAAGAAAAGAATTGAATACAATCTTAAGGCTGTATGGGATTTGTAAGTTGATATTTATAAGTTAAGATTCTATACCTGTTAAGTAAACAGAAGTGCTTTTTCAGGATGGCCGGTAAGCACCGTACTGTGACCGTGTGTCTTGTGTGTGCACCGACCCCCCTTCCCAGGTTCTCTGTGTGGTTAAACTCCCCCTCTGAGCACGTTCAAAGCCATGTGTTTTCACTGTCATTCCTGTCTAATGATGAGGGGAAGGGTTCCCACTAGAGGGGGTCTCTCCTGTGCTCTGTGAGCTCAGCACTTTTCCCTGAGGATTGTTGATGGTTTTGGTGGTTGGGTCTAAGTGTCTGGTCTGTCCTTCCATTTCTTCATGAATCTGATCACTTCATGGTGTTAGGTGGGGTAGGTCTCCCCACTAACTGCTTCCGCCTCTGTCTCTCACATACCGTGAAAACTAATACATGTAGACCAGAGAACTTCAGTTTCTGAAAATTCAGGAAAGCCTGATGAAGACCATGCGTATGGAGCTGGTAATTTAATTTAAAATGCAGGGGTCTTGTTTGTTTGTTTTGGTTTTTTGAGACAGGGTTTCTCTGTGTAGCAGCCCTGTCTGTCCTGGAACTCACTCTGTAGACCAGACTGGCCTTGAACTCACAGAGATCCACCTGCCTCTGCCTCCTGAGTGCTGGGATCAAAGGCATGCACCTCCACTGCGGGGGCTTTTTAAAAAGCAGAGATTTAAATAAAAATGTGACCACTTGCTTTCGGCCACTCCTGTGAAGTTGGGCCTTTTGACTGACTTCTCAGTGGGGCGGTACGGCAGACCTGCAGTGCCGAGCTGTCTCGTGCACCGGGGTCATGTAATGCCATGGTTTTGACCGTGGGCACACGTGGGACTCATTCTGATCTGTTTTTTTTTCTCTCCACAGACATACGATCTTTGCCAGCAACACCTCTTCTTTGCAGATCACAAGCATAGCCAACGCTACCACCAGACAAGACCGATTTGCTGGCCTCCATTTTTTCAACCCAGTCCCCATGATGAAGCTTGTGGAGGTCAGTGGGCACCTGGTCCTCTGTGTTTCGCTCTCTAGCTTTTGCAGTCCTGCTTTGAGTCGCACCTGCCCTCCCGCTGGCCATTGGGCTGTATGAAACGTTAACAGGAACCTGGAAGGTCCCTCTTTGCCTTTCTGTTGTCGGAATTTGTCCTCGTTAGGACCAAAGAAAGAAAAAGCACCCGCTATCCTGGGAGGCTCCTCTGCTTTGTGGATGCTCCTGTGTTTGACTCGCTTATGTTGACAGACGGGCGGTGCTGACAGGGAGGGACACTAAGGGTGAGAGAGGCGAGACCCATGCACCTTGGTACTATCTTGCTGAGGTCAGCTTGCTCCATGCTGGAGATGCAGTTCCTGTCCGACATGACGTCATGGCTGGCATGTCACCCCTGGGGTGGATTCTGGTCCCGTGCAACCGTCCTTAGTATTGCCTCAGGTGAGGCACGTCTCCACGCTGTGCTCTCCAGAGCTAAGGAGAGCAGCTTCCCGCAGCCTTGCGCCTGCTGACCTCGAAGGCGAGGGCAGAGGGAAGAGCCAGGCAGGGCTTGCCAGCGTTCCTGTTTGGAATGCTTCTGCTCACTTGCTGGGAAACTCGACTGAGGGAGATGGAGTCACGGTGGACAATTTGCACTTGAAATGTGGCAGCTTGCCCTTTATAGGGGTTAATTACAGGGTCTCCGGGGAGCGGCTGCCATTAAAGCAGCCTTTGGTCTGGGGTTGTGGAGTTATTGCCGTGCGAAGTGTGGGGGACGCTGCAATGTGGAGTCAGGCGAACCTCCAGACACTGGCGGGGGCCTCTCTCTCTGGGAGTTGTTCCCGGCTGCCTTCTCTCCCAGCCCTTTGCCTTCTGTCTACCCCACTGCCGGTCCCCGACATAAGCATGTTTTATCAGTTCTGGCTTCTTTGCATCCACTGTTTTTTTTTTTTTTTTAAGTGGTGGGTCCAGTCTTTGTGCAGCGGGAGCTTTCCTGTCCCGTTGACATTGTTCCTCTGTTCTTCTAGGCTGGTATTAAAGAAATAAGAGCTGGAGAGAGATGGATCAGTGGTTATGAGTTCTGGCTGCTCTTCCAAAGGACCTGGGTTCAATTCCCAGCACCCACAAGGCAGCTCACAGCTATCTGTAATCCCAGTCCCACGGGATCCAACACTGTCTTTGACCATTGTGGGCACCAGACATAGGCCCGGGGTGCACAGGCCTCTATGCAGGCAAAACACCTATACACATAAAAATAGATGAAACTTTTGGAAAAGGAAGTGAATAGTGAAGAGAAGCATGGGAAACCATGGGAAGTAGAAGATGCAGTTTCCCCTTCTGCGGAAAGCAGCAAAGAAGGGGGGGTGGTGTTCATGTCGCACTTAGTGAGTCATTGACTGTAGTTCCCGGTTCCGTGTGTTTGCGGTCTGCAGATGGCACACGTTCTTTGTTGAGTTACTGTCAAGAGCAAGGATCTTTCCCACTGAATCTTCTTGAGAGCTGTAGTGTTTGGTTAACAGAGAATGCTTAGCAGCTATGATTATTTTCTAGGAAGAATCCTATGAAAGGTCCATTCTATTGCGTATTTATAGTTTTTTATTTTTTATTAGTTCTCTGAGAATTTCATATGATGCATTTTGATCATAGTCACAAGCCCCTACAACTCCTTCCAGGCCCAGTTCCCTTCCCTGTCCTCCCAATTTTGTGTCCTCTTTTTTTGTTGTTGATGTTATTTTGTTGGTTTTTTTTTGTAAATGAAACCCATCAAGCACATATACTCTTGGGTGTATGGCTTCCCACTGGAACATAATTGACTCACCAGGGGCCACACCCTTAAAGAAAACCTACTCCCCAGCTCCCAGCAGCTCTCAGTTGCCACTGGTTCCTTAGCTAGGGGTGGGACTTCCTGCCCAATCCCCGTCCCCACCCCGCCAGGGTAGGATTTTTGTGTGCTGTTGGTGAGCACACAAAACGGGGCAGCAGTGAGCCAAGGAGTCCTTCCCTTCCCTTGGGGCTGTATGTTATCTGTCACATGTCGCCCTTTGTTGAAGGAACGATCCTGCATCCCTCCTATTTACAAAACTCCCAGACTCAGCCACTGACTCCTTAAAGCCAACAACTTACCTTGAAGATCCAGGGCTGGCAGCCTTTGTCCAACCTGTTTGTGGATCTGATACAGGAGTCTTCAGCTCCCTCAGAATAGTTTGAAGATCACTGTTCACAGGAGTTTCTGGTCCTTTCTGTCTTCATCTCCATCTTAGTGCTTGTTTCTGTTTGCTGCAGCGTGGGTCTCCTCTGCCTCCTGAGGTGTTACACCCGCCACTGCTGCAGCGTGGGTCTCCTCTGCCTCCTGCAGTGTTAACACCCACCACACTGCAGCATGGGTCTCCTCTGCCTCCTGCAGTGTTAACACCCTCTGCCCTCTGCAGCGTGGGTTCCTCCATACCTCCTGTGGTGTTACACCCTCCGTCCGCTGCAGCGTGGGTCTCCTATGCTTTTCATGTAGCTCCTTTCATCCCCGCACAGACCTAGCTCATTTAGCCAGATCGGCTTTTACATGGGACACTTGTATCCTGATCCTCATTTCACAGAAGGGATGGAGACACCTGCGAGGGAGGGTCTCCTGTACAAGCTAAGCCTCCTCATTATGTATGACTCTAGTTGAAGTTCTTAACTGCCATTTAAAATATTTGTGTACACATGTGGTGTATGTAATTCACCCTGGGCTCTCCATTCACCCAAATCTAATTCCCCACAAGTGATTCCGAAAAGCTATAATTTGAGGCATTACCCTTGGTGCCACCTCTTCTGGATTCCAGTGGGGTAGCAGCTGTGCCCTGTGTGCACTGAGGGAAAGGTCAGGAGGTCTGTCAGCACCAGTGGCAGCCCCCAGTTGGGGTCCTACTGGTTAAAATGAAAGCACTCCTCTCTGATGAACCCTCTTGAAGGGCAAGGGCCTGTGAGCCGGGCATCTGTGTGGGAGCGGGTTGCACAGGGAGACGGTCACTCATCTAGGAATCCAGATGGCTGTGAGTTTGGTATATCACACGCCATCTGCAGCATAGGTGGGTCCCATGCAGAGAACCGTAAGGACAGCCATGCCCCCCTCCTCCCCCAAGCGCCACCCACCCAGCCCCCCACCCCGCTCTGCACCAGTTTCCACCTGTAGCCGTTAACAATGGCAGGAAGCAGAGCTGGTGTTTCCTGGGTCTTTCTTCTACAGGACACCATGCTTGGCGCTTTACCCCTACTCTGTCTTTCTTACCTCAGCAACTTGATGTGGACAGAGTGGTTTTAATGTCACTTCAATTCCAAGAAACAGTGTCATGCCAATAAGTTCAGTAAAGGGGTGCAGCTGGGATTTGACCCTAAGACACCTGGATCACAATGCCTAAGAGACTCCTTTACCCTCTCCCAGCAACATATACTTGAATTTTAAACCCTGGGTTTGTGCATTCTGCAAGCTCCAGTGTATAGTGGGACGTTTCTCTGTCTCGACCGCTGCCTCCAAAATAAATGTACAGAGACTTAATTTTAATAGAAATGCTCGGCCAGTAGCTCAGGCTTGTTACTAACTAACTCCTACATTTTAAATTAGCCTGTATTCCTTATTTATGCTCTGCCACATGGCGGTACCTTTATTAGCATGGCATGTTCATCTCCTGCTCCCTCTGCGTCTGCTGGTGACTCCCCGGACTCTTCTTTTCTTCACCCCATTGCTCAGTTTGGCTTCCTTGCCTAAATGTATCCTGTTCAGCTATTGGCCAGTCAGCTTGTTTATGAAACCAGTCACAGCGACCTATATTCACACAGTGTAAAGGAATATTCTACAGCAAAGTGTCTTGCACAGACATTTGGGTGCAAATTTCTGGCTTGAGATGCCAACTGTGCTAAAACTGAAGATGTTTTCGTCGCCTGTGTAGATAGACCCTTTGGTTCAGTTTCCTTGAACTATTCAGCTGCTTCTCTGTCCTCTCTGGTCATAATTCCCTGCTTTACATTTCCAGGTCATTAAAACACCAATGACTAGCCAGAAGACGTTTGAATCTCTGGTCGACTTTTGTAAAACCTTAGGAAAGCATCCTGTTTCTTGCAAGGTAAAGTGAGCATAATGTTTTTGTCTGTTTTCTGTTACTGTAGTAAAGTACCCGAGGCAGGTAACTATGAAGAAGGAGGGGAGCTTTGAGGGCATGATGCCAATATCAGTTGAGCTCTCGTAAAGACCTCACAGCTGAGTAGTGCCACAGTGGCCAGAGATCGTTCAAGAGGAAGGAATACATCTTTGTATAGCCAGTCAGAGAGATGCTGGGGCCAGGTCCCTGGGAAGAACTCCATCCAGGAAAGGAGTGGTCCCTTCTGAGGTCCAAGCCTTCAGCCATCCAAGCATCTGTCTCTGGGGTGCATCTCTTAGATGTTTTACTCCATCTCTCCAGGGACCAGACTCCCAACATGTGAACCGCTGGGGACAGACTGCGGGTAGCCTGGGAGGGAGGCGATTTTATGTGGCCATGCTACTAGGAAAACACTTCTAATAGTGTGAGCCGTGGGCACTGTTGACACAGGCCTCTCCATGTCCTGGAAGGGTGAGTTTGTAAGCTAAGACACCTGACCGCTAAGCCAAACCCCATGCCACCTATGTGTAGTCTGAGAGAGGGGAGCCCAGGTTTCAGTTACAAAACTGCACGGTGTCATTAGTACAACTAGAACTGTTGGGCAACCCCGCCCTGGGGAGACAGCGCAGGCCTTGCTGTGGGTGTGCTGAAGTGAAAGGACATTTGGACCCTATTGCCGTGATGGTTGGTTTGTGCAGTGTGCAGACAGGTTAGCTCTGAGACACCGAGCTGACCCAGGGAAGGCTCTGGGAACCTGGGGACTGCTGCTCTTTGGAGGAGTGTGTAAGAAGGGAGTGATTTCTGAGAGGGAAGTGGAGGGTAGAAGAGGGATGTCGCCGTACGAGATGGAGTAAGGAACTTCACAGCACGTTGTGAAAACGTGAATGGCAGGAGTGTGGGCAGCGGCATCCAGGGTAAAGAGTGGTCTGTGCTAAACAGAAAGTCAGGTTTCATGAAGTCACTTACCGTCTTCTCTTCCCTGCCACAGGACACTCCTGGATTCATCGTGAACCGTCTCTTGGTGCCGTACCTCATAGAGGCCATCAGGCTACACGAGCGAGGTACTTGTCCCAGGCCGGCTAAGGCCCTCAGGTCTCGGTCTGTGTGCAGGAAGGCTTGGGCTGTGCGGAGCCTGGGAAGGGAGTTTCTGCTTTCTCGTTCTGCTGGGCTGAGCTCAGCTTTGCCCTGGCCCCAGTACCTTAGTCACTGGGTTCCCTGGGTCCCAGACCTCCCTGTGAGCCTCTGTGATGGTCCAGTGTAGCTAGAGTTTTCCTGCCTGGTCCACAGTCAGGATAAATCTCTTTCACCTGCCAGTCCCACAGCCGCTCAGACCCAACCAAGTAAACACAGAGACTTATATTGCTTACAAACTGTATGGCCGTGGCAGGCTTCTTGCTAACTGTCCTTATATCTTATATCAATCCATTTCTATAAATCTATACCTTGCCACATGGCTCGTGGCTTACCGGCATGCTGCTTTACATGCTTCTTGTCTTGGCGGTGGCTGGCAGAGACTCCCTCCGCCTTCCTGTTCTTTTTATTCTCTCTGTTAGTCCCGCCTATACTTCCTGCCTAGCCACTGGCCAATCAGTGCTTTATTAGCAACACATTTGCCATACAGAACATCCCACAGCAGCACACCATAGCAGTCCAGGCTGCAGCAGCGGCTTTGATGGTGCAGATCGAGACCCTGGATCTCCACTTTTATTTAAAAGTTTACTACTTGTGGGGAGATGGAGAGATGACTCAGCTGTTAAAGACTGTGTACTGCTCTTCCAAAGGGCCCAAGCTCGATTCCCAGCATCGGTGTTGGGCAGCTCACAACCACCTATAACTCCAGCTCCAGGGGATCTGAAATCCTGTTCTGAGCCTGTGCACACATGCATGTGTGATGCATGTCACACACACTTACACACACACACACACACTCATGTATGCATCTGCACACTTATACACAGCACATGCATGCATGATGCATGTAACACACTTGAGCATACAAACATGCATACACACATATGGATACATGCACACATGCATGCATGATGCATGTTCTGCACACACACACACACACACACACACACTAAATACTACAAATAATAAGAGTTTATTGCTTTCAAAAAGATAGTAATGGAGAAACAACCAGACTAGGAGTTGTTTAAAGTTGTTTAACATAGAAAACCCGTGACTGTGACAGGAGATGGGAAATGAGTGACATGCATGTGGTGGGGACATTGTCCGTATTGAAAAAAGTCACGGAGCACTGCTTTACACCTCCTGAATGACCTGAAATGTCCCCTTCTCTTAAAATGTATTTATTTGTGTGTGTGTGTGGTGCGTGCACACCTACGTATCATGTCATGGTGTATGTGTGGAGGCTAGAAGACAACTTTGTGGGTCAGTTCTCTCCTATCTTTATGCAGATTCTGGGGATCAAACTCAGGTCTCCAGGCTTACGTGCCAAGCACTTTTGTGTGTGATGTTTTTTGAGACAGGTTTCTCTGTGTAACAGCCCTGGCTGTCCTGGAACTTGCTCTGTAGACCAGGCTGGCCTCGAACTCACAGAGATCTGCCTGCCCCTGCCTTCCGAGTGCTGGGATTAAAGGCATGCGCCACCATGCCTGGCATCATGGAAGCACTTTTACCGGCTGAGCATCTCTTGGGCCTAAAATGTCCCTCTTCTAGTTGACAAGGAATGGCTTGGCCTGCTGTGGAAACATAAGCCCCAGGACGTGGTCTGTGGCTAGGATGGATGCGGCCCCCCAGCCCCCCCCTGACTTCTTTCTCTCTTCTGAGAAGGAAAGTGTGTGATGTCTACTCTCCAGACCAACAAGTTGTAGGGACTGGGTAAAACGCAAGCGCGATCGTTTATTTGAGTGACTTCATTTACAAACACTCTCAAGAATGCCATTTCCCAAACAGAGCATTTACACCAGCTCTTTCCGGCAGATGAAAGCACATTTGCCTCCTCAAAATTGGCTTTAAATATTAAAGTTGCCTCCGTGCTTTATGGAAGCAGTTGCCTACTTTTACTCCAAGATCAAACCAACACTTCTGTGTTTATCTTCAACAAATGTGCGTAATTACACCTCAAAGAAAGTATGTGGCATTTTGGCCTACCTTGAAAGACATTCGAGGGATTTTTCTTTCTCTAATAAATGTAATGTTTCAGAATGTAGCACCTTTTCATGGTGTTTTTTTTTTGTTGTTTTGAAACACACTATCCTTTGATACCACTCCCATAGCCAAGTGTCTGATGCTAAGTTGAAAACTATTCTTCACCTCATTGCCCCTCGCCATGACTAGGCACCTCTGCATGGCACCCGGAAAGGCAGGACCTGGCTCCGGGGCATGCTTTCAGTTTGCTTTTGGTGTTTCTCTGGGTGGACTGCCATTGCTGGCCCTGTGGCCTCTCCTTTGTAGCTGGAGCCTGTGACAGAACATCTGTCCATCCTGAAGTTGCTAAGTGTCATGTGGGCGCAGGTTTTCAGCATTTCACACTGTGGTCTGGACTCCAGGCCCCTTATAATGTCCCTTTGGCCGCTCACCTGGCCGACACCTATGAGTGCTTAGACCCCGGACTTTATCCACAGCTCTGCGTGTCCACTGACGCCTCTAGACCCTCCCACCCATACTTGCCATTTGTCACCTTCGATGCCTCCCTGTCACCACTGTCCCCTTTCTCTCCCAGCCCTGTCTCCTCCTGCCTGGCCACTGCAGTGAGGCTCAGCCAGGCAGCTTCCCTGGTCACTGCATGTCTTTCTTAGGCCTGTCTCCTCCACTGTGCTTGCTGAGAAAGCATTCTGTCGCCAAGGAAGTGGAGGAGACACTGGTCCCTGTTTCTGTCCGTGCTCCCTGCTGGGGCCTGGCCTCTCTCTGCCTGTGCTCTGGCTTTGTTTCCTAGCTCGTTTGGGGAGAATTTTTATGCCCCATGCTATTGACGCACCGTGTGTGTGTGTGTGTGTGTGTGTGTGTGTGTGTGTGTGTCCCTGCAGGTTGGTAAATGCTGTTTTGATGGGAGAGTTTGTAGAGGAATGTTCGGGAGAGGGTTCCAGCCGAGGCTTCAGAGAGCTGAGCAGCTGCCAATATGCCAGGAGTGCCCACCACGCTTTCTACCCTGGGTAGAAAGACCCTCATGGAGGCTCATTGTATTTCTGACCTCCGACCTCTGACCTCTGACAACCTCCTGTGGTAGGCCTTCACCACGCCTTTCACAGCTGTGTGTTTGTCCATTGCCTCATTCCTTCAGACTAGTGGAGGCCGGGTGGTTGCGATGTCCCAACTCTGAGGGTCACAGCAGTGTAGACCTGGGAACCCGCAGTCCCTGTCATGTGCTCACTCAGCTCCAGCAGGGTGGCAAGGGCACGTGATTAGATTCTCTGAGGAGGGTTGTGCTGTAATAGCCTGGGGATGTCATGAACTTACCCTGTGGTCACTGTAGGGCGTCCTCATCAGTCACTAAAAAGTCCCCACCACCTCATTCCCTCCCTCACCACGGCTCAAGTACAGCGGTTCTCTGGTAACCTGTATACAAGCCATGATGGCAAAGTCTTACCCCTACTCTCAGACTCTGCCGTCATCTCCTCAGACCGCACTCCATCTTTCTCACACAGCCCTACCTGGAGTCCCTGAGGTCCAAGCTGGGTGTAATGTGTCCTTCCCCTCCGTCTTGGCTCTCCCTTCCCCATGGCATGACGCATCTGACTCCTCCAGCTGTCCTCTTCCCTGGGGCGTGGACAGAGTCCTCATCTTCGTGTCCCTAACAGCTCCCTCCAGACAGGAGGGAGTGGGGATCCAGCCAGCAGGCAACGAAGGAGTCTCCCTCTGTCTGCCTCTCCTTGCTGGTTCTTGGAGTGAGGGCTTCAGCTGGTAATGTTGAGACTGGCCGGCAGGTGGCGCCAGAGAGCCAGAGAACGACTCAGCAGTGGTAGCAGGACCTAGTTAGTCTCCAGGCCCAGACCTCCAGCCACCCAGGTTTGGGGGTTCTTTGAGGAAGCGTCTCCTCATTATCCCGAGTAGAGTTAAGGGCCCCATCTTCACTGGAGCCAGAAAGAATGAAGCAGAGCTTTGTGTGGCCGTGTGTGTGTGTGTGTGTGTGTGTGTGTGTGTGTGTGTGTGTAGCATTCAAGTTCAGATTCTCATTCAAGTACTGGACACTACAAGAGTTTAGGAATTATTGATCTAAAGTATGCCATGCGTGACTCCCTCTTGGCCAACATATTGTACATGTCTTTTTCTCTTTGCGTATTTACTTTGATTTACTTAAGACAGATTTTTTTTTTTTTTTAGAGTTGTGCTAATTTTGTAGGTGTGTACTGATTTTTTTTTTATTTTAATAGTGCTTTGTACTTCCAGTAATTTCGGAAACACAGTAATATTCTTCACGTGAGGGTCTGAATTGGGAATTATAGCCTTGCCTTTAGGGCCCATAGTCTTTGACTTGAATTTGATTAAATGGCTTTAGGTTGAGTTAGACGCCGTTAGATGTCTGTCCCCAGTGCGTGTGCATTCTTCAGAAGGGACACTGCCTATGTACATGAGCGTTGATAAGGCTCTGACGGACAGCTGTGCAGGCATGCAGGGGTGGGGGTGCCCTGGCTGCCAGTCCGGGCCACTGCTGTTTCATGCACTGCAGGGGGAGGCGCTGATTGGTGCTGTCTGAACAGAAGCCTGAAGGAAGGAGGAGGCTGAGGCCTGAAGGCAGGCCCAGGGCCCAGCATGTAGGAAGGAGTCCTGAGGCAGGAGCTAGTGGGGGTGTTGCTTCTGGCATCTGGAGGCAGCTGTAGCGTCAGGGAAGTCTCAGTGTCCACATCCTGGACAGTGCATGTGTGAGCTGTGGAGTCAGATCCCTGCTACGTGTGCCGTCTCGTGTCCTCTGTGCATGCGCTGTAGCGTCTGTCTCCAGTGCCGTCCCAGCTCTCCTTTGAGAGTCTCTGCATCCTTCAGAACCTGGGCCTCGGGTGGAGGGATGGCTGTGGAACTGGTTCAGATGCTGCGATG
Source organism: Peromyscus aztecus (assembly GCA_902168405.1). Lineage (NCBI taxonomy): Eukaryota > Metazoa > Chordata > Mammalia > Rodentia > Cricetidae > Peromyscus > Peromyscus aztecus. Next base: position 307 of record CABHPQ010171322.1, on the reverse strand, counting down.
TGGAATTGGCTCCTTCTCCTCCTCCATTACCGCGCCTTGCTCTGCCGTTGTCTCACTGAAAGTGTCTAGTGCCCGGTCGGTGATGGATACAAATACGGAGCAAAAGCAGGGCTGAGGATTAGAGCTCACTGGTACAAGGATTGCTTGGCATGCTTGAGACCCTGGGTTTGATTCCCCACCCTGCCATGGGATCCATGGGAGAATGGACTGTGTGAGAACACCTGATGAGACTCATATGTGTAGGACTATTTTTGCTTTTTTGCTACATAAAATTCAAAGCGTGATTTCTCAGAGGCCTCTAATTCTA
>CABHPQ010171321.1:7928-20230 GCA_902168405.1 Peromyscus aztecus | reverse complement strand
GAGAGAGAGAGAGAGAGAGAGAGAGAGAGAGAGACGAAAGGAAACAGCATCAGTTTGTTTCTGTTTCAAGTACTTCTGGAACATTAGCTACTATATGTTAGTTAGGCCAAAGAATATCAGTAGTTTCTTCTTATTGGGAAGGGAAATGCTTACACAGAATGTTCCCCAGGTTTTCCTAATAAAGATAAATTTGGTGGTAACATTTCAGTGGGGCCTGTAAGGTATGGCCATGTCAGTATTAGAGATATGAGGCCCTTGTAGGTAAGAGGAAATGGGAATCACTGTAGGTAAGAGGAAGTAGGAAGATACCTGGTTTGTTCCAGGCTCAGAAAGTGACTCATCAAGGTGTCCAGTACTTCCTGGTGAGATGTAGGAGATCGAGTAAGAATGGAGATTTGGACAGCCTCGGGATGGCGGCCGGGAGTTTGGATGGAACCTGTGGATACTGAGACCGTTTGGCATCAAGGTGGAAAGAAGGTTAGAGAGGGCATAGAATTGAGGCCCAGCAGCCAAGGGAGGCTGCGAGAGAGGACGTGGGCAGTAGTGATGAGAACTGAGGAGCAGAGGTCTCAGTCGGGTAATCCACCGATGGAGACAGGAACTCTGGGGAAGGGCGAGTTAGGGATGGGAGGATCGGCTTCCAGTGCTGGGTCAGTTTGCAGGACAGATAGGAAAACCCAAGAGAACTACCCCATCCCAGTTCAGTCAGGCAAACGGGGGTGGCGTGGATGAAATTCGGGAGTCCTTTCCAGATGTGTGGTAGTGTTGATCATGTGGAAATACATGTAGTGCTTTGAGACTTGGACCTCTGGACCCAAAAGAGACTGCATTTCTTGGATAGTGAACTCCAGGTGAGTGTCGGGACATGCTGGAGGAGGACTTCATTTAAGCTGTGGCTGAGTCACCAGGTGAATTCCTCAGCTGGTCTTTTAGTCTTTCTGATGCTCCGAGTTCTTGAGCTGGGTGAAGAACTTCCTGTTTCCTTTTTACTCACAGCGCACACACGTGTGAGCAGTGACTTCTTCCCAGTGACACTGGGAAGACTTTGGCGTCAATTATAGAATTTAAAGGTACATTTAAAATCTTATATATTTCCCAAGACACTCTAAGGACAAAGGACATGGCTTCAAATTTCAAAAATTTCAAGACCAAAATGTTTCATAACCCTGCATTTGGTGTGTGGTTTTCAATGGGTGTAAAAATACTCGGTGGGTACGTGGGTGGTTTCTCGTGGTTTGGGTAACGGTGAGATGCTGAGCTCTGGGTTCTGGGACCAGAGCTATAATTACTAACCGATGCCTTCCTGGGATTGGCTTACGGGTAGATATTGGGTATCTAGACATCCAGCAAAGCCAGCATCCATAACATGCATCCACCCTGCTTTTCCCATGGGAGTTAAAATTGTGACTGGCAGTAGAGGGAGCATAGGCCTGGAACTGCCCTTGCCTTTTCCTGCTCTGTGACCGTTCACATGTGTGATAGAACAGAAGTGAAGGCGGCGAGGTGACTTCTCCAAGCCGAGTGAGTGCCCAGCAGCCACCACACAGCTGCTATGGAAACATTGCTAAATATAATCTAGGGCTGACTTCACATGCTCCTCCCCCACAACTCGGCGGATGTGGTAAACACCCTAAAAATACCTATGTTCTGAACTTTTGAGGTATCTGAACGGAAGGGGCAGGCGCTGTTGGACTGTCCGGCGCTGTTGGATGGTTCGCTCATCCTCCAGGACCGTTGCCCACTGGGCCTGTCTGCGAAGCTGTGTGCTGTGCTGTGGCCCATGTTGTCCCACTCAAGGCTAAGAGCTTGCTCTCTAGTCCTGTATTTGCTGTTGGCAGGTTTCAAGGAAACTATTCATAGAATGACATCTGTTCTCTGTCCCTTTGACTTCAAACCCGCAGCTGCCACCATTACAGGCAAGGGGTTGAGTTTTCGATTTATTTCACAAAATAAGAATTTTAGAGCTGGTGTGTACTCAGTCTAGTGTTCACAGTCTATCAGTCCTAGCCTTTATGGAGTCACGTTTCTATGCCCATGGAGTAACCATAGAAATTTGAGAATGGAGCATGCTTTGGTTATTAAGCGTTATTATTATTGGTTATTATTATCACATTCATAATCCCACAGTATAAAAATAGAGTAAAAAATCATTTAAAATCATCAGCTGATGATGCCAAGCTTTTTCTTTTTTACTTAAAAAAATGAACCTGTGAGGCTGGAGGAATAGCTTCCTTGGTAAAGTGCCTGTCAAACAAACCTGAGGACCCGGGTTCAGAACCCCAGCACCCACGGAGAAATCCAGGTGTGGTGACGTGTGCTGGGGCTGGAGACAGCTGGGTTCCTGAAGTTCACTAGCCAGACAGCCCCGCCTGTTGATGAGCTCCAGGTTCAGTGAGAGATCCTGTCTCAAAAACCACTGTGGAGAGTGACTGGGGAAGCCAATCAAGACAGACCTCAGGCCTGTGTGCGCACAAACACGCGCGCACGCACACGCATGCACGTTGGGGGAGGAGTCATAAATAAGTAAGTCCAACAATGAGGTTTGTTTCTTCAGCCAAATTCAGTGTTTTGAACACAAAATCTATTGGTGACGTAGCTAGAACACCAGCAATCTTGTCTCCCAGAAGGCTTTTCATGTTCGGCTTCTGGACTTGAAAAGCGTAACTAGGATCTTGTAATTGGTTGACCACCGGCGAGTTCTGTTTCTCAGGAAAGAAAACCTTCACTGTGGGTCTCTAAAGCCCATGAGATGTGCTCAAAGTTGTGGAACTGGTCAGGGGAGTGTCATCCAGGACAGATGAGTCTCTCAACTCCTGTGCCTCCCCCCAGTCTCTACCAGTCCACTCCGAGGAGGTCCAGTGTGTGCAGCCCCTGCGTGAGGAAACGCCACTAAGCCTGGGCAGTAGATGGAGGAGATGGGGCTGTTTTGTGTGTTGAGAAGTTTTAAGTACATTGTATTATGGTGGTTACAGTAACATGCCTTCATTGCAGGCCTCCATATCCTCCGCTGTGAGCATCTCAGAGCCCCTTGGTGGGTCTGGAAGAGTGTTCCCGTGTGTAGAAAACAAACGGAAAGTTTCCCTTGAATGGTGGAAGCTATTAAAATGTTTTTTTAATGTCACCTACCACATACATGAACTAGCCACTTCTACGAGCTCCTGTTCCCTGGGATGGTATACTGAATGCAAGGAACGAAGCCCCTGGGGAGGCAGTCAGCTCTTGGAGGGAGGCTGTAGAAGGGAGAGGTTCTGGAGTTGGTAGTGAAGAAGGCAGGGACGGCGTAGACACCAGGCCATCTCTCTATGTCACAAGGATCGCGGAAGTAACATCTCTCTGGTGATGTCGTTCATGGTTTCTCAAGCATTTCTCCTCTTAAATTCCAGAATGAAGAGCTTCGAAACTTATCGCTTTCTGGCCATGTTGGATTTGACAGTCTCCCTGACCAGCTGGTCAACAAATCCACTTCTCAAGGATTCTGTTTCAACATCCTGTGCGTGGGTAAGTGAAGGTGTCCCCTCTTGCACAGAAGGGGGCATGTCTCTGGGACAGGAGGATGATAGTTTATTCCCTATTTCTTCCAATTTAGCAGGGTAATAATTGCTCGCCCTGTATGGCACCATTGTGAAAATTCAGAACTATATTTTGGGAAGTGCTTTGTAGTTTTTTGGTGCTGCTCAAATTGTCTTTATTTCTGGTCAGTCTTAGTGTTATGAAAACATTTATTGTAATTTTTCATGGAGAGGAGGCGTTGGACCCTAATTAGACTATTGGAAGTTGAAGGAACTCAGGTATGTACTGGAATAACATCCAAAAGCCTTTAAGCCAGTGATTCTCAACCTGTGGGTCACGACCCCTTTGAGGAGTCACATATCAGATTTTTACAGTATAGTTCATAACCGTAGCAAAATTATAGTTATGAAGTAGCAATGAAAATAATTTTATGGTTGGCGGTCGCCACCACATGAGGAACTGTGTTAAAGGGTCGCAGCATTAGGAAGGTTGAGAAGCATTGCTTTAAGCAATGTGTTCCTAGGGTCTCCTAGGAACTATTGTGAACAGTAACCTCCCTGGAAGCTTCTAAAGACACACTGAGTCAGGAAGAGTTAAAATGACTGATGTAAGCTTTGTTCTCAGGACCAAAAAAATAAAAAATAAAAAAAATCTAGAATTCTATTTTGTATCTGACCTGCTGTCTTTAAATTAAACCTTCGTTTTATTCCTTGTAGACAAATGGAAAAATCCAAAGAGATCTGACAGGCACCCCCACCCCAGGGCTCTGCCGTAACCCAGGTCACCTCTGGCCTGGGGGGATGTTCTTTCTCCCTCTAGCTACATCCATTTTAAACTAAGAGAGAGGTAGAAAAGAGCGGCCAACAAGAAAATCACAATATAAATCTGTTCTCTTGATTGAAAACTGTTCCTGAAACTCCCTCCCTGGAGAGCAGGGAGCCCGTTTGTGAGTGGAGTTGGGTGGCCACAGTCTCCTTGGCAGATTCTTCGGGACATCACTTTGAGACAGACAGAAGCACTTCTCTGTGTGGCCAAGTGGACCCCCCCCCCCCCCCCCGAAACTGACAGACCGTGTTAGGCTGATTTCCTGGCTACGTGGAACGCGGTCAAATCGGAAAGGCTTGCCGGAAAGGCTTCAGTATGAGAAGCATGCTACCTCACCTGGAGGAGGGGCAGTTGGGGAGTGGATGCCTTTCTTCTTCGCTTTTCTTCCTTGGGAGCCTGCTGCATGGAGTCAGTGTGCAGCGGGTGTGAGAATCAATGGTCTAGAATGTGTACTGGCCGGCACTCTGGGCCAGCTTGTTCTCGGGCATTGTATTTTAAACTATGGGTAAGAGAATGGCAGGAAAGACATGGCCAGAGCAGCCAACTCATGTGTCCCCTTTCCTCCTCCCCATGCGGAAGCCTTTCAGTGTTGAATGGGTCCCTCCTGAGCTACAGGTAGGTCTACAGAATGGCATAAATGAGTTGCTTCTTGGTACATGCCCATTGCGGAGCAGGGCAGTTCTTCATTAGTGTAGCAATTTGCTGGTTTTGTATTGAAAAGTGTGCTAAGTTATAATTCTGAGCCAATTACTATTCTGACGTCCCTTCCAAGCCTCCCCAAATTCCCTTCCCAAAACTGGCTTCATGCATTGGTCTGAGAGTTGCACTGTGCCTCCCGCACTGTCGTGGAGAGCCGTCCTGTGGGACTGGGCTTGCTAGAGGGCAGGATCTAACTGGGTAGGCCGCATGCAGTGGCTTCGTGACTGACCCCTCTTGGTAAACAGCGCAATTTTGATACAGATTGGATTTCTTTATGTTAATGCTGCCTTGTTAGATTAGAAAAAGCCCCTGCCATGCCACCTCTCCTGGATAACTAGTAATACCCTGTTTTGTACGTGGGCAGTTTGCTTTGGCTCACAAGTGCAGCTTTCCAAAGTAATTAACATAATACGTGCTTATTACTGAAAAGTTACAAAACTCCCGCCTGAATTTGTGTTCCTCACAGATAACCCTGGGATGCTTCTAGGAGTTTCCTGCCTCTTTCTCTAATAAGAAGTTAGTCTGGTGGCTTGTAACACACCCGATGGACTACACCCTCCCGTTGTGTAGGCAGAGTTCTGCGTTGGTCTGTGGGGGCCATCACTTACAGGAACCTCAGGGAGAATGAATCCCTTGCTTTTCATAATTTCACAGGATGCCTGCATCCTTGACTCTTGGAATCTTTCCCTCGTCTCCAGTGTAAGCAAAGCCTTTCTTTGATTATCGTTCTTATAATGGGAAATTCCTTTTCACAGAGAATTGGAGAAATCTAATTTAAATGTAGCTATGACTGCCTTCCCCTAATATAGGCTCAGGAAATAACGCATTAAAATGATAGAATTAAGAACAACTAGCTCCGGGGCTGGGGACGTGGTTCAGTGAGCAAGCACACTCACTACACAAGTGTGAGGACCTGAGTTCAAATCCCCAGAACCCCTGTATAAGATTGGTGCAGAATTCCAGTGTCTCTCTGTGAGACGGAGATGGAGGCAAGGGCCTCGTGGGCCAGCTAGCCTGCTGTAGACAGTCAGAAAACTACAGATACGCTGTCTCAAAGTGGAAAGACGAAGGCTTTCACACGTAGGTGCTGTCACTGACAGACACGGAGGTGTGTGTACACATTGCACACACACACACACACACACAGACGTGTGTATACACATTGCACATGCACACACACAGAACACAGCTGCCTCCTGGGATGGAAGTATGCGGTCAGAACGCCGTCCGCTTGTCGATGTTGCTTGCTCCTGGTAGCCTGTTTGTGTTTATGTTTTTCCTCCCAGCAGTCTGCCTTCCAGCAATTACCAGCTTACCAACTGTGGGAAGGAACAAACCATTCCCTGCCACAGATCACCGACCACCACAGATTATTCTGAGTGCGGGTCACATGCCCAGCCTGGCTGGGAGTGGAGCTCCGTCTGCTCCAAAACCAAGTGGCTCCCTTTAAGAAAGAAAGACTTTATCAGAAGGGAGATGGGTGTGGGACCCCACACACTGGACAGATGAGGACCCCTCACAGGCGCACAGGTGTTTTGGGGTTTGAGTTACACAAAGGATCACTCTGTTTATGTGCTTTAAGTTTTTTTCACTTCATGATAAATCTGGATATACTTCCAAGACAGGGTATATAATTCTTCAGATTTTCCAGAATGCTTTTCGCTACAATTTGGCTGTGGTTTGAGTCTGTCTTCCAAGAGTTCCTGTGCTGGGGACACTGCCTTGGTGGCAGTACATTGTGGGACCTTTAAGAATGGGGTGTCTGTGAGAGGCACTTAGGTTCTGCCTTCAGAAGGGAGGAGAGTTCTCCTGGGTCTCTGTGTCTGACCTAGTGAGAGAGGACTGTGAGAGGGTGCAGTGAGAGAGGACAGTGAGAGAGTGCAGTGAGAGAGTGCAGTGAGAGAGGACGGTGAGAGAGGACTGTGAGAGGGTGCAGTGAGAGAGGATGGTGAGAGAGTGCAGTGAGAGAGGACAGTGAGAGAGTGCAGTGAGAGAGGACGGTGAGAGAGTGCAGTGAGAGAGGACAGTGAGAGAGTGCAGTGAGAGGGTGCAGTGAGAGAGCAGTGAGAGAGAGCAGTGTAATTGTTTTGAGGAGGAGAGGAATAGAACACAGACACATTTAGAATTGCTTTACCAAGTCTGCAGTGTCCGCCTCCAATCCCATCTTCCACGTCTTGGTCCCATCTCTTTCGAGGAAGGGCTATGAAACAGCTCATGGGATAAATGAGTGAAGATAAAGTTGACCCCAGAAAATAAGGGGGAGCCCGGTTAGGGTCGAGCCCAAAGCCTGTTTCAGGCTTGTCTGCAGCAGTTATCAGATTATGTGCCAAATACAAGTTCCAAGTTTGATGTGTGAGAGATTTTATTAAGTAAAACACAGAAATAATTGCTTCAGACAAAACTTACCTAAACAACAACAACAACAAAAATTCGTATGGATGTTTCAGAAAAGAGGTACTGGTGGATGCCGTGTTGAGATTTTGGGAGCATCCCCCAAGTGCAGTCAGTCATGTCATGTGGTGTGGTCTTTTAATCCCCTTGCAGGCTGGCACTATTATGCCAAAGCAGGTTTCATCAAAGGCCAGTGTGCGGGGAGCAATATCATAGCTCTCGGCTGTCTGCTTACCCAGCTCCGTTCACTAAACTCTTGGCTCGTCACGCGGGGCAAGCAGACCTTTGCATACAGCTGTTTCCCTGAGTCGCCAGGCTTGGCAGTTAGCGTGAAGGGTCTGACTCAGGCATCCGTGTGATTCATCCTGCAGCTCTGGCTGTTTTTAATGTCCACCTGAAGTGAGCCTGAGAGTGAGCAGAAGGGTGGGACTGCTTCCCCCCGGGACATGGGTGTCACGTTTCCCATCGTTGGCAGGAGCCACAGAAACAGGAGCCGCAGAGAGCGCTTCACCAGCGGCTTCCATTACTTCTGCCATTGCGTGCTCAGGCAGATGAGTCGACCCCAGAACAGCCACACACGGAAAAGCCACCGAAGTGGCCAATCTGGTAAAGTGATCTTCCACACGACCATTTTGACTCTCTGTTAGCATTAACAAATATAACCTCCTCTGTGCCTGGAGCTCAACGGTGAGCTTTGAAACGCTGCAACGTTAGTGTCAGTCACTGCTTTTTGTGTTTGGTGGGAGCTGGGTCCTGTACGTAGTAGGTTGTCAGTTAATCAGTGTTGTAGTTTGAATGTAATTGGCCCCCATAGGCTCCTACGGAGTGGCACTGTTAGGAGGTGTGGCCTTGTTGGAGAAAGCGTGTCACTGTGTGGGCGGGCTTTGATGTCTCCTGTGCTCAAGCTGTGCCTAGTTCATTCAGTTCACTTCCTGTTGCCTTTGGATCAAGATGTAGAACTCTCAGCTACTTCTCCAGCACCATGTCTGCCTGCCTGCTGCCTTGTCCCACCATGATAATGGACTGAATCTCTGAACTGTGAGCCACCCCTATTAAATGTCTTCCTTTATAAGAGTTGCTGTGGTCGCAGTATCTCTTCACAGCAGTAGACACCTTAACTAAGCAAAACACTCAGTTACATCAAATAAAAATAAATCTTTTTTACAAAGAAGGAAAAAAAGGACATGTTTTTGCTTTAGGGGAACTTTGAGGTATAGACAGGGCTTTGCATTTAGAACTTAGATTGAAGGTTCAAAGGCCAGTGCACTGAAAAATCTCCCGTATGCCAGGCATGGTGGTGTGGGACTATAAGCCTCATGCTTGGGAGGCAGAGGCAGAAGATTGCAAGTTTGAGGCTTACCTGGACTATATAGTGAGTTCAAGACCAGCCTAGGCTACAAAGCAGGACCTTGTCAAAACAAACGATAGTACATGCCTTGGGTCCCAGCACTCTGGGAGGCAAAGGTCTGCAGATCTATATGAGTTCAAAGCCAGCCAGGGCTACACAGTGAGACCCTGACTCAAAAACACAAGATAGACAAAAGGCAGCTGAATAACACAAACCAAGGCTTGGGATGCAGCTACGTGGTGGAGCCCTTGTGTAGCCGAACAGGACCCCAGGGCTGCGGAAAGACAACCCCCGGCCTCTGTGGTCCTCTCTCCTCCATCTGTGCTTCCCGCTGACTGCTCTTGGTGATCACACGGCTGCCAGTGTTGCTGGTTCTAAGGACAGCTCTCCAAAGCGCAGAGCACAGACCTGGGAAGCCCAGCACTCGGAAATTTAGAGGAAAGCGGATTTTTTCAGCCCTCTGAGTAACTCTGTGCTATAAGTGGGGCCTGGAACGCTAATTGTACACAATTTTCACCTTAATGTAGGGGATCATGAAACATGCCGTGTCTTTTTTAAAAAGATGATGGATGGTATTCCCGATTCACACGTGCTTAAGTAATTCTCAGCTAGTAAAAAGAGAGAGAGAGAGAGAGAGAGAGAGAGAGAGAGAGAGAGAGAGAAAGTAATTGCAGTCTCGGTAGCCTAGAATCCTTGCCTTGTAAATGGAAGTTTTATTGCTGTCCTCAGGGAAACGTGAGAGAGAAGTGGGTCACTCTGTGACTGCCTTTGACCTGGTGGAAACTTCCGGGGTGGGGGCACTTTGTGCCTCTTTGCTGATGTCCTGCGAGTGCAGTTTTCTGGGAACCAAGCAGTCCCTGCCCAACACATGCTCACGGTGGCGTGAGCCCTGCCTCCAGCAGGCTGCCCAGCACAGTCCGAGTCTCTTAAGGGGAGAATGCTCTTTCTTATCTGTGCCCATCACACAGTCATTTTGTTTTGCTCGTGGCTAATTTGTGAGGACGAGAATTATGGCCATGGGCTTGGAGAGGGCCACTTGTGAAGAAGCAGATTAGCTTATGTTATTTTATACGGGGGTGCGCGTGCGTGTTACTATGCACAAGAAAATGGATATTCAGGAAGGTAAGGAAGACCAAACTCAGTCTCAAATACTGTCCGGCCAGATGCAGAGCCATCTGGAACGAGATCCAGGCAATACCTGAGGTGCAGGCGGTCAGCATTTGGTCTGTTCATCCTGCTGTCCCGCACCTCCACTCGTTAGCCTAGTAAGTACTCAGACACTAGCTTTATAACTCAGTCTCTAGTGTTTCACCCTTCTGTAGCGATCTGCTCTCTTCTCCCATATCCCCAGCCGATGCTCTGTCTCCCCCGTGGCTTCCACGTGTTCATCCCTTCCTCCCTTGTCATTTCGGCCTGTTGACTTCTCTCTGTCCACCTTCCCTTTTTCAGGCCGTGACAGCGTGCGGATTGTCTCTGATGCAGAGACATTCTACTTGGATGAGTCTCGTATGTAGCAGCACTATAGCAGCCAGGCCTCTGTGGTTGCCTTGGGGTCAGAGGCCAAGCTGTCATCCAGTTTTCTGTGGCAACTCACGAGGTCACAGGGTGGAAGGTGTGGTCTTGCTCAGGAGAAACGTGTGACTATGGCAGGCACACTTTGGCTGCTGTTCCCATAGCACGCCCTTAGAATCCACTTGGTATTTGGTTACACTCTAGACCAGACTCTAAGATACCAGAGAACACCCTCTCGGCCTCGTTCATTGTTGTATCCCGAGAACTTGGCACAGGGCTGGGTACATAGTAGGCACTGGAAAACTACTGGCTGGATGAGGGCTGATGAGGGAGGGAATTCTATGATCTTAGATCTATCGGGGACACAGTGGGAAAGGTTAAAGAGTAAGGAAAATGCACTCGAGCAACTGTTTATCGAAGAAATGTGGCGAGCCACATCAGGCTGCTCATCAGAAAAGCCCACACCAGAAAGCCTCCCTCCCACTTCGTTTTACATTGTGTCGAGAAGCAGTGATTACAATAACATAAAAGTTCCAGTTACTCGGTTTTGTCCGTAGAGTGAGAGGGTTGCCTTAGGGCTACAGATTCTAGGATTTCTCCTTTCCCCATGGGCTTTCAGCATCTGAAAAGTCATCCCAGCTTTCCTTCAAGAGAGGGGCTTCAGGAACGTTGTCAGGTCAGGGTTAGGAGCATTTTATATGTGTATAAAATGTTGACACATTTAATTAATTGAGTATCTAAGAGGACAGACCACTGACTACACTCGAAAGGGGCATTCTGTGGCCAGTACATCTTGATTTCTACATCCCCGCTTGATAATCACGTCAACATTGAACCGGCATCGCCAGTGACAGTCTCGGTTCTCTGTCCCATAGCTCCAAACTCAGTAGGTAAACTGAAGGTAGCGGAGGTCTCCGCTTGGTCCTAAGCTGAAGGTTTAGAATCCTCAGTTCTTCCCGGCTTCCCATTCGGCCCTCCCTGATTGATTGGTACAGTTGTTTTGTGACCTTCCCTCTGCTTGGTGCACATGAGGAGCCCAGTACACAGCCTTGGCTGGAAATATCACAGTAAATCAATAAAGCCATTGCTTCAAGCCATGTTTAAAATATCATCACAGGTGTGGCCATGAAATCTATAAACTAGTAAGTGTTATCTTGACTTCAGTTCAGCAGAGGGGAGGAAGAGAGAGGGAGAGGAGAGGGGAGAGGGAGGAGAGCAGAGAGATAGACAAAGATGCCCAGCCATAGCTGTACCAGAGAGTCGGAGTAAATGTAAACGCTAGGACTGTATACTCTCGCTTAAAACTCTGGCTCCGCCGCTTTACACTGTGACTTTAAGATACTTTGGAGCCTTACTGTGCCAAGTGCAGGGCACTTCAGTGCCCAGGTGTTGGGGATAGGAAATATAAATGGGACTGTGTGGGACCTCCTGTCTCGGGCCTGGCACACAGCAAGCACTTGGCAACTTTGGTAATTATTGTTATCGAAGAATTGTTTTGAAATACATTCTTTTTTTAAACATTAAATCCACTGATGTATCTTTCCTTAAGTAATAAACTTTACAGACTGATTCAGGAGAAAAAGAGATAGTTTTTATCCTTGTGATATACACAGTGGCTATAGGCAGACTCACAGGTACTGACTCTCCAGGGGTTAAAAATGTCTTTTTTTTTTTTTTTTTTTTTTTTTGTTTTTACACCTGTGTGCCAGGCAGTTCTGCCACTGAGCTGTATCCCCAGCCATTTCTTTTGGCTTTTTATTTGGAGGTAGGGTCTCACTAAGTTGTTCAACGTGTAACCTCCTGCCACAGCCTCCTGAGTTGCCGGGGTAGCAGGCCTGGCTACGTAGAAAACAGCCTGATCTGTACGTTCAAGCCTCTTCGGCTGAGTAGTTTATGAATGTAGAGGCTTTTCTAAGGAAGTGGTCCATAGATCATCCTTCAAAGAACTGTGGGATTCACTGGTGCAATTTCCGGTAGCATTGCCCTCCCCACCTTTTAAACTAGTTTCGGTTTTTCT